>CAHIKZ030005499.1:242500-247500 GCA_903632075.3 Acanthosepion pharaonis
TTAGCGAAATTAATTTACACGATTATTTCCCCTTCCCTCGTTACAAGTATATATACTTGTTTGTTATTTTAGTGTGTTTCCCCCTCTTTTTTGCTCTTCAATATCGTTAATATTCTTTTCGCTAATCCAACGATTGTCTCCTGATGAGATGTTGGCTGAAAGGGCCCTAGAGACTTTTAAAATTAAAATCAATGCATTCCTTGTTTTAAAACTATTTATAAATTTTGTACCTCAAACATTTGTTTATATATATATATATATATATATATATATATATATATATATATATATATATATATATATATTTATTTATTAGTGTCATGTGTAATTTTCGTTTTGGGGAACCAATTGTAATGACGAGTGAATCATCCCAAATACTAATCCGTATGATTATATGCCAGTTAAAATTACATTTTATAGAAAATAAATATATTATCATTAGATTATAAACTTATAAAATGATTCAGTTAATGAAACAATTCAATGGTGAATTGTCCATAATATAATCATAATTATATCGAATATATAAGTGTGTCTGACATGAAATCATTGATTTATTAGAAAAATAATAATTGAAAATATTTATTCAGTTTTCCTTGTCCTCTGAACTGTCATTGTGTTTTAAAAGCAAAAATCACGGCGTTTCGGCCGTTGTGCTCCGAGAGCTTCTTCAGATGTTTGCCTATCCAGGTAACCTTCTGAAAATGTTCCTGTTACATGAGAGCATAGAACACACGAGTATATCCCTATTAACACCCGACACAGCGCCACACTTAGGTACAGACATCGCTAATTGCACCTGAGAAACTGGCAAACTGTCATGGTTTCGATAGTTTCAGGATGACTGTAGGGTTTGGGCGTGGTCCAGACCCTATAGAGCCGAGTTGTCAACAAAACTCGTGCAGGCTGATGGTGCTTTTTAAGACTTCTTCATCAGTGGAAATAAACCTGTTGTACTGAAACTGCCGTTGCTTTTACATTTACTCTTATATACTTTGTAGAGTCTGTAACTTGTAATGTCGATATTGTGAGTGCAATAAATTATACTGGTGACACCGGGTGTCTTTGTTGTGACTATTCCAAGATATTTTCTCTAAATGTAGCTTAGATGTTGCACAAGACCCGAATATATACTTACATATATACTATACTTCTAACGTCTCCACCTAAACTCTGAAATTATATATATTTTTTTTAATTTTTCAATAGGAATAGATAGATTTGCCTATCGCTTGGTTCACACTTGTCCCCGTTTTTTTTTTTAAAGGAGTAGAGGTTTATCATTTGTTTACTATTTGTAATTGAATTTCCGGTTCCGTCCAAAGTCTTTTCATTCTTTCTCATCATTCGCCCCCCCCCCTTGCGTCTTAGTGGCAGTATCGCCTTGCTTGGAGTGAAATAATTAAAAAAGAAATATTCTGAACGTTGAGATCAGGAAGTAACCTCCATAATAAGTAGATTTTTCTGCGCGCAAGGTCGAGATTTAATGTGGGTTTCAAGGCAATAGTGTGGAAAATTGCCGAAGCCCCCTCGGTACTTCACCTTTTGGGGACGCCTTAGGCTCAGAGTAATGATCTCAGTTCCCCTCCACTCTGAAGGAGAGCTACTGGCTAAGGTATGGGCCTCTGGAGGCTTGGACTTAATATTATTTTGAAACTACTCAGTCGTAATACCTCGAGGTATTTACTTCGGAGTTCTTGACAAGATCCAGAGGCGGATATGTAATATAATTGGCCCTGATCTGGCATCTCGTCTACAGTTGCTCTCTCACAGACGCGCCGTCGCCTCTCTCTGTCTTCTTTAGAAGTACTTTCATGGTAATTGCTCCGATGAGCTGCTTTCACTGGTTCCCAGACTCCATGAATTCAAGCGCCCTACGAGGCTGGCATCCCGCTCCCACCCTTTCACTGTAGAAACTTTTAAATGTAGCCATCTCTTCTACTCCAATAGCTTCATACTTCGCACCTCTCGCCTGTGGAACACCCTTCCCTATTACTGTTTCCCTGAGAGCTATAATCTCCAACTATTCAAATGTAATGTCAATCGACATCTCCAGTTGCCTTGATCTATCCACTATCCCTCTCCTCATCCGTTCTTCTAACACTCTTATCTGCTCTCGCTCCAAATCTTCTGCAACCCCCTGCATCCTAGTGGCTTTACGCCTTGCTCGGGACGTAATGCTTAAAAAAAAATAAAAATAAAAAAATAAAAAAAGTTGTGACACAAGGTCTTTTTTAAGGTGGGGACCCGAGAGCGTACACCCGGGTCAGGAACAAAAATTGCCCAAAGCTGTTGGTTGCGCTGGCCTCGGTGCGAGCACCGATCCCTCTCTCTGGTGCAATGAGAGGGCGCGGCCTCGGACAGCTGTTCCCCAGGGCTGGGCACCTCTCAGTCGTAATACCTCTATAGTTAAATTCGAAGCCTGATCGGGAACGGTAACATTGTAATTACTAGGCTCACGTGCCCATTTCCTTTCCGGACAAGTTATGTGAACCCGTGGCCGAGTGGTTAGGATGTTCGATTGCTGAGGCCCGGGTTCTAATCTCACCATGGTCAATTTGTCAGGTGGGCGATTTCCCGATGTCGAACTGAGGAGGGATCGATCCCAGCATGCGCCACCTTTGGTAGTCTATGATGACTCTCTACAAGTTCCTGTCTTGTATAGCGCTTAATAAATTTTGTCTTTTTTTTATTTCATCCAAATCCTGATCCGGCATCCATTTACTCAAGCTCACTAATTATGTTATACGCTATTTTCCACTGTTCGTCTTGCCTTCAATCTGTCATGTGTGTATCAAATTTTCTAAGCCCTCTTTTCTCTAGAAATGTCAACTATCTTTTCCTGATGTTAAGCATAACTGTCCTTTTTTTCCATTTTCTCTAAAGCTTTGCCAGTCCATGATGTTCTCACAATCCTGAATTCATGCCAATCCTTTTAATGAAAGTCAATCCTTTATATATTAGACAATACTTAGATCATGAACAGAGAGGATGAGGAGGTAGAATGAGAGATGGAGAGAGAGAGGGGGGAGAAAGATATAGTATAAAACAGGAAGATAATGCTATTTCACATTATAAATCTCTCGCTGTTAAGGAAAAGTCAACTTCTATTCAAGTAGTTGCAAGATCTTTTTTAAAAAAAAAAAAAAAAAAAAAATCGACCCTGGACTCGTATTTATGAAAATAATATTTTCAAAGTTTTTATAGCGAATCCCGTTTTTACCCGAAGTCTAAAACGTCCAACAATAACAAAAACGACGACAAAAAGATCTTTTTTTTATTTTTTATTATTTTATTTTATATAATCGACCCTGGAATCGTATTTGTGAAAATAGTGTTTTGAAAGTTTTCAGAGCTTTTTTTACCCGAAGTCCAAACAACAACAACAACAGAACAAAAAAAAAAAAAACAAAATAGAAAAGAAAAGAAAAGGAAGGTTAAAAAAAAATTGATAGAAGACTACAAATCACGATGCGGTTTTTCTGTGCGGCATTTTACTTCTTGGCTCTTTTTGCAGGGGAATTCACTTTTGCTGTCCAGGATAGCGAGCTGCTTAAATGTTTAGTAAATATACCTGAAATCCAAGATCTAAAGCAAATTTGCCAATTTTATACGGGCAGCTTTAGCAATTGCATCGAAAAAAACATATACGATTCGAAACATCTGTTAGATCAAATAATTGCAAGAAACATAAACATAAAAAACTTTAAAAAAAGTATCGCCTACATATGTTCAAAGTCCGATGTTATGGCTGGAGAAAACCTTACTTGCATTTCCAACGTGAATAAATGTTTTAAGTTCAAAAGTGAGGACATATCTTTAAAATGTTTTAATGATCTAATACCATGTATATACAAAACAATACTGGCTTGTAGTCTGAAGGGTGCCATGTTATTTTCCAAAGTGCTAACAAATATTAAAAGCACTGCCTGTAAATTAAGTAGCAATCGTTACAACCTAAAACCATTTTATGGACCTGAACTTGATTGCTATCCGAACGTCCAGGCTTCGTCTGGAACAGCTGCCGCCAAGTTGGGACTAAATTACAAGTACTTTTGTGACAATTTTCAAAAAGAAACTGTGTCCCAGTGTATCGAAGACAATCTATTGAAAAATCATACGCTTTTAGACGATGACTACACCAAAAAGGCAAAAGAGTTCTTTAGACAAAGGAGTCATTTGTGTGAATATTTCTCTCGTTACAATCCCCAGACGTGTTCATCCTTGAATGTTCTATCGTGTCAGGAGGATCTTTACCAAACTGAGGCTCTCTCAAAACCTTTTGATGTTTTATTGAGAAGCTATGCTGGCTGTGTTTATGACAAGTATAAAACATGCAACGCAACGCTTGCCAAAATAATTAAGTATAATTTGATTGGTAACAAAAGTAATTCTGTGCATTTTTCTGCTCCTTTGCTGTTTATACTTTCTCAATTTTCCTTGATTATCACAATTCTCTTTTAATTGGTAAACAACAAATATATTTTACATATATTTTTAATCAATGACTCAATATATTCAAGGTTTTCTCAAAACGACGCAGAAAAAAAATTTAGTCACGCGTTCGTATTTTTGTTACTTTTTGCTAATTAAGTTTAAATCGTTGTCACTTTTTGGGGAGTTTTATCATTGTATATTATTATTCTTTTTTTCTTTTGTCTGTTTTTCAAAATATTGCCTTCATGTCTGAAGATAACGTTTATTTTAACATATATCTCTGTTTTCCTCTACTCCGTAAGATCACAAGTAGACATGATTACAGAGTTATGTCCCCTGAAGAATCCATTAATTCTGAAACGTTTGACATCAAGGAATGTTCTGATGTTTCTCGGACATTTTTATAATTAATGTCTTAGGAGAAAGTTTTTGGAACTCTGAGAATAAGTTGGTATCCCAATGGGATTTTTCGATACTGAAGACGCATGAAACTTTTAGTTGTGGTCGATCATTGTTCATCGGGAATTATATATATATATATATATATATATATATATATATAT
>CAHIKZ030005499.1:252500-270000 GCA_903632075.3 Acanthosepion pharaonis
TGTGAAAAAACTTCGGATTCAATTAGGTTCTTACAAAACACTATTGGGGATAGCGTAACTCGTGGTATACTTAATGACCAACCCAAATTGATCATCGTGTGTAAGTAGGTTCCTTCACCACCGTCAGACAACGCTTTTTGGAGACATTGTTTTTAAAAAACAAGCTGTCGTAATTTGAAGCCTATTTAAAATTTTCTTGACAGGTTTGGCCAAATTAACATCACTACCAGCCGCCACTATCACACGCCACTGGTCTGTGTGTGTGTGTGCATATATATATATATATATATATATATATATATATATATATATATATATATATATATATATGAACAATTTTATAAATATATGTAATAAAATGTTTATAAATATGTATATGCAAAGAAAAAGTAAGAACGTAATTGTTTCTATATACATATAAAGTTTCACTTACTTGTTAAATGTATAATTAGTTGAAAAAATGACAATTTAACCTCATCATATCAAATTTGTATTTCAGTTAATAAAAAATGTTGTTATAAAATATGTCTTCCTTGTGTAGCATTGTATGTAAATGCGATACTGCTATAAAAGCAGTACGCGACCTCGAATGCCAATAGAGCTACCACATTTTGAGTAGGCAACGAAAAGCGGGAAGTTATTCACGTCAGTTTTTTGCAAGCGAAGTTCGTTCGAGTTAAGTGTTACTTTTTTTGGTTTATTGTTGAACGATATCGTTGAAACGCCAAAATTATGGCGCAATCCCATCTCCAAGAGTCGACACTCATAGCTGCAAGCCCTTCGGTGTGGGGAGGAGATAGACCATCCCTAAAAGGGCCGGAGTACGACTCTCAACCAGAGCAACAACGGCGTCAAGAGGTAGAAATGGGGGAGATGCCCCCCACCACCTCGGCCCGCCTCTTTAAAAAGAGGGAGAGAGATAGAAGAGGAGAAAATAACCAAGAAAGACGAACTGGTCGAAGCAGGGCGAAGAAGGTTCTGGATAAAACCAAGTCCCTTTCCGTCCCTGTTTCCCCAGCCCAAAAATCTGAAAAAGGTATATCAAGGAATCTTCCTTGTTCCCGTATTAGGTGATTAGGTGACCAGTACCCCCCACCCTTCCCAATCGTCATCCTACTAAAACCGATCCTTCCAATACACCTCATCTCAACACACCTCTCAACAACCACCTCCAAACAAACCTCCTTCCAACACAACTTCTCCTGACTCTACTCCTTCCAACACTTTGCCTCCCAACACTTCTCTCAAAAAAGAAGACATTCCCTAGAGGGGATAAATATATCAGGTAGACAGGTAGGCTCTAGATCGGGGATTATCCTCGCAGGAAAAAACGCTACTAATTCCCCTTTTTTAAATAACAACGGTCGACGAAGAGTCGGTAGAGAACCCGAGAAATTTTCCTAAAGCCCCGGGTGTCATAACATGGATTAGGGACACGGAGAGAGGGTTAAATGTATTGGATTATCTTTGGAAGACGCAGGAAACCTTCCCAGCTATTAGTATAGTGGTGGTGGGAACACCCGATTTTCAAAAAATTGCAAAAGTTTTACGCTGGGTGGATCCCAGTTAGTCTCCATTCCACATTATAAAGGGCTCTAAAACTAACATATCCCACGAACGTTGGCGGCATTGTCCTGGATGGTTGCATGATGGCAGAGTTGGGCATGGGACAATCCGTCGGGGTCCTTACATCCGCAGATTTCCTTCCAGTCTGTTAATAGGGAAACCAAACTTGAAAAATAGTAGCTAGTTTCAATGCGAGGGGTTTGAGGGATCGGAGTAAGGCTGCCTGCCTGCTTCGTGATCTCCGGTCCTTCGGCATAAATGTGGCTGCGATTCCTTTTGGTCTCGTCCCACAATTATTGTAATTTTTCAATAACAAATATTGAGCTATGATTTGTTGACCTGACAACGTCTATTTCAGAGCTTACTCTACTTCATAACAATATGGCGTCGCTGATAGGATCCTTAACCGCATTGGATGGACCGGGTTACGTAGAAACTTGGAGTAGATATTTCGCAGCGTTGGCTAGGGTAAAGAAACTGAAAAAAAAGAAAGCCTCCGGAGGGGGAGAATGAAATTAGTGATTTATTTTTGACTTCGGCAGGTTCTGAAGCCATAAAGAAAATATCCATTATGGTGTACCTCAAAATACTGAAATATTTAACATATGAGGAAATTTCAACCATTATAAAAAGAAACATGTGACCAAAAAGACCCCCCCACAAAAAAAAAAAAAAAAAAAAAAAAAAGAAAATAGAACAAAACTGGTTACTGCAGAAAGAAGAAAATTTCTGGAAAATAGACAGAATCCAAATGAAATCGTAGTGAAATATTTACACAGATTGAAGGAAGCATCAAAATATTGTGAATTTGAAAACTGGGTTCGAGAAAAATGTCTATAGAAGACGATTTAATCCTTCTAAGATTAATTGAAGGCATGTATGACGTTACATAAGATCATAGAACGGCAACAAGCGAAAGCAAGTGTAGAATTCTTGCTGCAATTATGATTAAGAAATGAATTTAATAATTCTAAAAGCAATGTGGAAGCAAACAACACAACTAAAATTCCAATTAAGTGCAAATATTGCAACAAATAATAAAGCCAGAAGAAACTGACATAGGATTATTGAAAGGATATAAAGCGAGAATTTGTCTAAAAAAATAGCCACTCGATCTGTTTTGAATATCGAAAATACCTATTCCCATTCTACCCATGGTAGTTGTAAAACTAAAGCAAATGGTAGAAAAAGGCATATTGAAGAAAGTTACCCAAGGTGGTAGAAGATGGGCTTCACTAATTGTTGCGATACAAAATCCCAATGGTGATTTGAAGATATGCGGGGATTACAAAGTAGGCGTGAATCATCAGATATGCTAGGATTCATTCCCCTTATCTAACATAGAAACGGCAAGTCAGGAATTAGCAGAAATTAAATACTTTGTCAAGACTGACCTGAAATTGGTATATGACCAAATAGAAGTTGACGAAAAAAGCCATTATAATTAATACTCGATAGTCTTATTAAGATGGACTCGTCTTTCATTTTGATTTAAGACTTTATATATGAAGACGATATAGGCATAGTTGCTTGCAGTAAAGAAGAATTTAAAAAAAAAAACTTATCATGTTTAAACAAATTTAAAAATGTTGGTATAACGATAAATAGCGACAGATGTGAATTAAATTGCGTCAAAATATTGTATTTGTGATAGCAAATATTTAAAGAAGAAATTTCACCAGACAATAAACTGTTAAATAAAATATCAGAACTATCTACACCAAAAAATAAAAAAGAATTGGAATCCATTTTGGGATTGATCAATTTTTATAGCAAATATCTACCTAGATACAACAACCTAACAGAACCATTTACAGAATTACGGAAAAAAGAATACAGAATTTAAATAGAATGAAATATAGCTTTTGAAAGCTTAAAAAATCACTAATAAGAAAATCAATTGCAAAAATCTTTCATCCAATAAAAGAAGTGATATTGATTACGGATGCAATTTTATCTCTAGAAGGTCATGAAATAATGTCGCTGTCGTGAAAATTAACGTTAGTTGAAGCTAATTTCTCAAATATTGACAAAGAAGTATTAGTAATAGTATAGAGCACAGAAAGAGCTCGAAAACTTTTGTTAGGACAAAAAATTTTGTTAAAGTCAGGACATAAACCTTTATTTATCCCCAGAAAGGAATTACCTAAAATCACATATTCTAGATTTTTAAGATGGGCTATATAAATTATGGCTTTTGTTTTCGACATCATATACGTAAAGGGGAACACTATTCCACACGTGGATGCGCTATACAAACTAATTTTCGACAGTAAAAATATAGAAACATCTGAAAATTCAGAAGATTAAATACTGGATTGGGTTGAAACGGACTGGTTATCTTTAAATAATCTCAGAATGGAAGCCATACAAGATCCAGTGTTAAGTAGAATTTCAGACAGAATAAAAAGAAAAGAAAAACATGGAGCAGTTGTTCAATGACAGGAAAGCCCAACAAAGAAACAAGACAAGTGAACTGTAGAGAAAGGCATAATATGAAATGGAGATATTATAAATACCCCCACACCTTTTAAGGAAAGAAGTACTAAAAGGTGTATATGATGATGTACATTGTGGTATAATAGCAACACAAATGAGATTAAAATTACTAGTGTGGTGGCCAAGATATTCTCGAGATATAGAACACTATGTAAAAAGGTGCCCAAAATGTGCTGAAAAAAAAACTTCATTTGTGGCCTAAATAAAAAGACAATGAGTTCGGGTACACATTGATCATGCCCATATTAAAAGCATGGAGCTATTTTTTTAATTTTAGTGGACTCATTTTCAAGATGGCTCGAAGTAATTAAGGTTGCTGAGAGAAAAGCCACCACTATAGAACAAATATTAAGAACAATGTTTTCAAGCAAGTGGGGGGGGGGGGGCTAAAACTTTGGTCTCAGATAATGCGCCAGAATTTTGCGAGGAAACTTTGTGCTCGTGGCTAAAGCCTATTGGATGCGTCCCTTATAAAACACCATCTTGCCACCCACAATTGAATGGAATCGCAGAAATAATGGTTCAGACTGTGAAAATGGGAGTAAAAGCATTCTCCCCATCGAATATAGAGTTACTTACCAGGATTACTGTTAAGCTATAGGACAATTCCACATACTGGCAGACTACAAAATCCATTCACATTAATGGGTAGACATATTAGAGGGACCCGCAACAATGTTATTTTCAACAAGTGAAACTGTCTGGTATAAAAAATACAAAGAATCTAATCCAGAGAAATTTAACTTTTTAGTACAGAAAGGACACAACACAGCAATAGTAACGAAAATAGGAAAAATGTAATGGTCCATGTGGATCAGTTCAGAAGCAGAATGTGACCTGAGGATATAGAAATGGACGAAGAATCTGAAGGTGAAGAACATTAAGGTAGGGAGAAGACTAATGAAGCCAGTAATAAAACTGAACAATCTATGGACCAGAAATCTGTCGAGGAGTTGGAGAGGAAAATAAACTCAGACCTAGGTCCCCTATAAGAAAAAAATCAAGAGGCACACCAAGAAAGTTTATATTCCCAAGAATAATTAGAAGTTATTTAGATCAACGAAAGGCATGGGGCCATTTCGGTTCAGAGAGGGTGTAGAATTGTATGTAAAAGCAGTACGCCACAGTGAATGCCAATCTGTTGACATGACAATGTCTATTCCAAAGAGTACTCTACTTCATAACACCTTGTATGTTGAAATAAATAATAATTAAGTAATAAGTAATAATTAAAATATTGTTCTGAACATTTGCGTATTTCTTTCGAGAACTTCCAGGAAATGTATGATAAACCAAGAAGCAAATCTTCGTTCTGTTTTTGTTATTATTATTATTATTATTATTACTGCTTTTGATATATGTTGTAGTTTCATTTCCTTCCGGGTCCCAACCAGAGATCTACTGTCAGAAATGGCACCATGCCATTTTCCACCGAACACCTTAGAAAAAAATGGAGAAAATAAATAAATAAAAAAGTAAATAAATAAATAAATAAATAAAACAACCATACATAGATAAAGCTCTTCATAAGGTGTGAGCTGTACTTTGTGAGATTTTTTTTGTTGTATTTCACTAAGGCATGGGTTACCGGGGATGCCTTCAAAAGTCTATCAGAACCTTTTCCAATCAATTCGAGGGTTCCAACTACAAATGGAATTATTGATGTCCTCATGTGCTACCTTTCTGATATTTCCATTTTAAGATCCTTGTATATCGATAGTTGTTTATTTTCTTTCTTTCTTCTTCTTCTTCTTATTATTATCATCAGTAGTAGTAGTAGCAGCAACAGTAGTTGTGTTTGGAGAACTGTAGGAAAACAAACAAACAAATAAAATGACTGCTCATATAAAGCGAATATTTAAGAACATTATATTCTTGCAAATACGAGATTTTTCTGGCCTCATAGAAATTTTGTGACGGTCCAAGGGGAGATAATTAGAACGGCATTACCAATGGTGGAAGGTGGCATTATGTGAGAACGTAGAGGAAAATTATACACGTGTTTATTTATTGAAGACTAACATAAGAAGAGAGTGAAGGAAAAAAAAGGAGAAAAACAGTAATCTCAAAAGGGAAAAGTTCCAAATGAAGGGGACGCAAATCAAGATGTCAAATTTTATCTTTAACAATACGATCGACGCGGAGTTGAGTGTGGGTTTTTTTCTGCTGTGAACGAGTGGTAAAGGCACGAGAGATAGAGAACGAAAGAAGAAGAGATTTATTGTCAGCCTCGTCCAAAGTGAACTCAAATTATATTAGTAGTAGTAGTCGTATCAATTTGAAACACGTTTTGCTAAATTTAATTTGTTTCTTTGGCCGCTAATATAAAACGTCCGAAAACAACGTGGAAAGAGATTAGTTGAAAAGTTAATCTACATTGTTAGATTTTATTATGTAATCTTTTCAAAATTACTATTAACCAGCCGATAATATTAAAGTCTTCTTTTATATTTATATAAGCAATATATTGTGTGATATTCTGCGTAAAATATCGATATTCATAAAAATATGTAAGCTTTTCCAATGCAAACAAGCGAATTGCAACATGGATTTTTATTTCATGGTTTCGGTCGAAATGAGTGCTCACTACGAAAGAAATAACCTTATCAACCTATATAAATCATGCAGTTGAACAACATGATAACAATTTTCTTATATATATTAAAAATAAGTTTAAGTTACTAGTGGAAAAAGACATTACAGTATCTTTACTTGTAGATGAAATTCTCCAAGAATATTATATTGATTATAAAGGTGTTAATGTTGTTGGCTTAGTTGACAACAGTAATGAGTCTGCAACAAGTATTTTTGCTTTTATGCTTAGCATTGTATTCTTACAATACAAGGATGTTGTGCATATTATGTCAACTAAATGTCTTTAAGCTGAGAATTTATTTGACATAATTAAATGCGTAATAATTGGTCTAGAAGATATAGGCTTTAGAGTAATAATGCAATAAATAAGAAAACTGTATCTTTCTTTTGTAGCCCTGCAAAACTTTCAATTATATATCTACATCCACTTATGAAATCTAGACATCTTTTCTTCATATTCAATTCAGTTTATATACTAAAGTGCATTAGAAACACCTGGCTTGGTCAAAAAGATGCAAGTAAATGCATGATGTTCCCCACCCCCAACAAATTTTGTCATAATGGAAATCATGATTTAGATAATATTCAAAGTGTCCCATTTTGTATTTTACAGAAGCTTCATCTTCTGGAATCTCTGTCAATTTTGAAATATTGCTATAAATTGATTTCAGAGGCTCCTTCTCCAACTAGTTTTGAAAGACAAAATGTTTTATTAGTTTTGCAAATTTTTAACCAATTCAACTTTCAGGGATTGCTGACTTTAGGGAGACAAATGTTCACCTAACTTTGCAGAATTTGCAGAATACATAAACATTTTATACTTGGTGGAAAATACTGAACATATAAAGGTTGGCGGCTTAACAATAAATATGCTAATCTATTTACATTAAATAATGACAATTATATATTTCTCAATGTATTCTGCAACTGGTTAGAATCTTGGAATAGCATTCCTGGAATTAGGGGAAGCTAACAAAAGAAACCTTCACAGCTTTGCATCATATTACTAATGCAATTCTAGAACTGTTCAAATATTACACAGAAGTATTGAAAATAATGTATGTGTAATGACAAAAGTACACAGGTGTAGGCTTTAAGAAAGCTTTATTCAAATGAGAATACAAGGTTTGCATATAGTGTTCTTTTATAGTCCCAGTAAACAGAAATATCTCTCTCAAAGAGGAGACGAACAAAACAAGAGGAGATCACTCTTGGTTTTTCTTAACAGTATGTATTACCTGGTAAATTTTAAACAGATTACCTCGAGAATAGATTTGGCCAGTACCGGAGATCAATATAGCATCGCTATATGCCACGTGTTTGAATGTGAAAAAAAAAAAAAAATCAGAATGATGTCAGTTTTAAAATTGAGTCTACCACATAATCATCAAAGTATTGATTTGAAGAATTTACAAAAAAAAAGAAAAAAAAAGAAAAACTGTGATGAAGTGGCAGAAAAGCAAAATTGAGATATTCATAAATTTCACATTGATGTCACATATGAAGATGTTAAGGAAGGCGGAGAAGATATTCCTGTTATATTATACATAACAGGTTATTGCTGATATGCAGTTTTTAAGACAATGAAATGCAACAGTTGCAAGAATTTAATATTTGTAAAGATAATGCGGACAAAATAACTGAAATATACAGTTATTTTCAGGGGATTAATAGACGTTCTTTTTTATATCCCAATGATAATACTACAAATATTGTTCTCTATAATTGTATAGTTATTGATAAATTGACAAAGAAATTTTATTTTCTTCATTCAGTATATCAAAGGAAATTAGCCATACACATAATCTTGAATGACAGATAATAATCATCTTTTTCATGTTGACTCTTGTAGTGAGGGACACAGTATTAAAAAATTTAAAAAAAATGCTTGTCTGGAGCTTTTCAAATGTTCTTTTTAATAATTTTTGTTCTAGGGAAAATAATAATATTATTAGAAACAAGTTAACCAAAAAAAAAAGAAAACTTCAAACCTTTAGCTAAATTTTTCATATACCGATGTAACATCTTTTTTAGAATTATTTAAAATTTGTCTTATTTTTTAAACAACAAAAATGTAAATATTATAACTTTATTACTACAGAATAATTAAAATAAAATAAAACATTCAAATTCAAACCATGTCCATTTTTTTTTATTGTAAACAAAATTGTTTTCAAATAATTTTACACAATCAAAATTAGGAGAAGCAATTTTACAGTCTTTAAATTTAATAATAAAATATTCACTATTTAATTTAGCATAGCACAAATGTAAAACTTTAAATAATTTTCGTTTTATAAAAAAAAAGTTTATTCTAAGGTAAAAAATTCTAATGTAATATAAAAAAATTCTATATCAATATTGTGAGTTTATGGAATAAAAACGGATTTTTAATCTATTTATTGTTTGTTTGTTTGTTCTTTATTTATTTAAAGGTGTAAGGTAGAAATCGAACCCTGTTTTGCTTTTCTCCTTCTCTAATATGTAAAAATTATCCTGTCAATTTCAATTGTCAACCTCGTAACTTTACGGAATAAGACGTTTTTATTTTATAATAAACATCGTTTGCTTGTTTTTTTTCTTTATGTTTATAAATTAATATTTAATAAAGTTCGTAGATGAAATTCAAACCCTGGTTTCATTTTTTTTTTATTGTAATTTTAAAAAGCATTCTATACTTAGAAAAGGCTACAATCATTCATTTTCAGCAGTTTCATTTGACTTACGGCTCGTGTTTCCAAATTTAAACGAACAGGTCTTCCATCTCGGTGGAGGTTGATACAGGCCGAGAAAGAAATGGAAGGGAGAGCATTTTTAAAATTTAGAATTCGCAATTTTTTCCCTTGTTATATTATCTTTTATTTCAGAAATCGATTTTCTGCTTTAATTTCCTTTCTTTATTTTTTTCAATTATTTATTCCTTTTTTAAAAATTGATTTTATGCTTTCTATCTTTCTTTCCTTTTTCTTTTCTTCAGGCTGGCTTTCTTTCTTTCTTTCTTTTTCTTTCTTTCTTTCTTTCTTTCTTTCTTTCTTTCTTTCTTTCTTTCTTATAACATTCAGATGACCCTTCTTCATATCATACTTTCTTTCTTTCTTTCTTTCTTATTTTATTTTATTATCCACTTTTTTGTTTCTTTATTTTTTTGAGTTTTGCTTTTTTAAAACATTTCATTTCTTTATTTTGTTTTTTATTTCTTTGGTTTATTTATTTTATTTCTTTTTTTTTTGTTTATTTTTGCTTTCTTATTCTTTCTTTCTTTCTTTCTTTCTTTCTTTCTTTCTTATGCAGGATTTATTACATATGCGTGCCGATCATAATCCCGAATGTCGAAATGCCTGAAATTTAAAATCCTGAATTTATAAAATCCTAAAAATACATTTAAAAATATATTAGACCCGATTATGGCATAGGCGATGGGAAAAGTTAGTAGTTAATGGACATGTCAGTTTTCATCGCATTATTGGAGAGTTTCAAAAAGAGCAGCAGCACGTAGAAAAAGAAAGTGAAGAATTCTTTTGTAAATGTTTAGAAATAAAGGGATTTCCAATATTTTTTTCAATTTCTCACAAAGACTATTTTTCGGGTTTCTGATCTCTCGGGATTTTAAGATTCAGAATTATAAGCCAAAATATAATATATATATATATATATATATATATATATATATATATATATATATATATATATAATATTCTAATTTACAACAAATGCATGTTATAAAATTACTACAAAATTTGCAATTTTGTTTCAACACTTCAGGTGTCTTGTCAAGTGGTGATGTTAAATGGAAAATAAACTTTGTTACGTAACCTATGAAGACCAATCAGAATACAAGTATATGGTGAGTTAAAATAGCATGACAACATACACTAGTATAAGCACAATCAATTAGTGCAATAAAGTTTAGTACTTATAAAAATAGGACTTCGCTGTCGAAAAGTTTAAAAGAGAAAAATAAAACACCTTCAGTTAAATGGAAACTACTTAGGAGGGATCGAACCTGTAATTCTCTATACGCACTACGTTATCTTTGTCTCAATGAAAAATTAAAAATGATTAAATTTAAGGATAGGATTAATCTATTAAACCTAAGGAATGAACTTACCGTTAATTGTAGACATAGTTCACTCTTTATGTTACAATATAAGTAGTAATATTATGAATGATAATATAATGGTATTTTAAGTTAGTAATATTATTATTATTTATTGGTTCTTTATTTCATTTATTTATATGCTTTGTTTTTTGTTTTGTTTGTTTTTTGTTTTATTTGTGTTTTTTTTTGTTTTTTTTGTTTTGCAAACTGATCGCCGACTTTAATTATAACGTACCCGTATTTACTAGCGTTTTGATCTGACATAGTTAATTTGATATTGAATATTTTTGACAGTTTATGCATTAATTTTATATAAACTCAGAATCCCTTACATATACACGCGTATGCATAGGTATGCATACACGTGCATATGTACGTATATGTGGTTGTTTCTATATCTGTTTACATATGTGTGTACATACATTTGTACACATCTCTGTAAACGTGTGTCTATATGTTGGTTTGTATATGTGTATATGCATGTATATATGTATGTGTATATATATATATATATATATATATATATATATATATATATATATATATATATATATATGTATATTTGATACGTGTATCTGCTTGTATATGTATATTTATATATGTATATATGTGGGTGCATTATTTGTATGTTTATGTGTAATTTGTTTGAACATGTGTGTTTGGTTTTTCGTATTTATGTATATGTATGCGTATTTATATGTGTATGTGCATATATATTTTTTCTTTGCTTTGTCTATAGCCCCGATATATGTATTTCAACTACCTATATATATATATATATATATATATATATATATATATGCATCGTACATATGCACTTCTTACTTTTATTTGATCCTCTTTTTATCTATATGTTTGTTTGTGTATGTCAAATATTGATGGTTGGTTTGTATAAATTTATTAGTGCATTTATGCTCGAATTTTGGTGTGACTAATTATTCGTATATTTGTACGTGTGTGTGATTGATTATATATGCTTTTATCTGAATATACATATGTCTGAGATAATTTTGTTTTGTGTGGTATTTTATATGTTTGTCTTTATTTTTCTTATTCTTTCATTCTTTATTTTTGTTTTTTACCTTACCTCTATTTACTGTGTAAATATACGACCTTGTATTCGCCTGCTCATTTATTTGCTTATATATACATATTTGTGCATTGTGGTGTGAATGTGTTTGTCATGGCATTTCAAAATTCCCTTCCCTAACTACCACCTTATTCGAATTCTAACTTCCATGTATCGAACATCATCACTTGACAAGACACATGAAGTGTTGTAACAAAATTGCAATGTTTGTAGTTTTATAACATTTTTATGTTTAACGTTGTTAAAATTTTTATGTTTAACGTTGTTAAAATGTCTTTAATAAATAAATTGTCGGACCTTGTCCATTTCTTAATATATATATATATATATATAAAGAAAGAACAGTAAGATATATAATCCGGTGTTCTTATAGATATTTTTATTTTTACAAAATAGTGCTCAATGTAAATTTACAGAGCACTACTATTATAAATTAATTGATTTAAAATATTGTTTTTTCCGCTACACAGTTCTAACCATGTTTCAAAAATGGAAGCAAAAAGCTACGAATTTAATTTTGTAATTAAATTAAAGACATTAGTTCCATTTCATCCTAAAGCGAATTTTGGAGTAACTTTTAAAATTACTGGGTTTTAAAGACACAGCTAAAATCATAATTCACGTTTCCAAGGATACAGAGAAATTCATTTCAACCAGACAAGGGGTGTTTGCGTGTTCATTATGTCTGTGTTTTGATGTATCAGTTATTAGTTACGTTTTGGTAGGGGGTAGGGATGTATTTTTCAATGAAATCTGACATCCATTAAATGCATGTCGTCTGGCTTTTTTAAAATTTTATTGTTAACGGCAAAAATTCTTACGACATTTTTTTTCTATATGTATATTTAAAGATTTTGGGGGGGTGTTTAGGTTAGAATTAATTTAATTACAAAATTAAATTCGGGGCTTTTAGCTTCCATTTTTGAAACATGGTTAGAACTGTGTAGCGAAAAAAACATATTTTAAATCAATTAATTTATAATACACCCCCCACACACTCTCACACACACACACACACACACACACACACACACACACATATATATATATATATATATATATATATATAAAGAAAGAAAGAACAGTAAGATATATATAATCCGGTGTTCTTATTTATTTTTACAAAACAGTGCTCATTGTAAATTTACAGAGCATAAATATTATAAATTAAATGATTTAAAATATGTTTTTTTTTCGCTACACAGTAATAACCGTGTTTCAAAAACTGAAGCTAAAAACTTAAAATTTATTTATATAATTAAATTAAAAGCATTAGTTCTGTTTCATCTTCAAGCGAATTTTGGAATAACTTATTTTTAAATTTACTGAGTTTTAAACGCACATATAAATTCATAATTTCCTGTTTCCAAGGATACAGAGAAATCCAATCATTCAGACAGGGGCGGTAGCGTGTTCCTTTTTATTAACTATTGTTGTATCAATTATGAGTTACGTTCGAAAAAGAGTTAGGGGGTTAGGGGTGTATTTTTCAACGAATTCTGACATACGTTAAACGCATGTCGTCAGGGTTTTTGAACAGTAGTCAAAAGAGACAGAGTTTCTCAATTGTCTGCAGCGTTGAAAACAAGGTAGGGCTGTCATTGGCTCGTCCATTGACCTATCAGAGGACTCGTTACATGATGGTTGCAACAATACTGTGTAAGAAACATTTGAATTGGCCATTTCTTTTATTTTCTTAAAAGGTGTCGTTACATCTCAAATAAAATCATTCGTTTTGTTTTACATGTATTCGGTCGAGAGACGGATTTAGAGAGATCTCAAACTATATTCTTTTGTGATTGTCTTGTAATATTCCTCAGTTGTTTCTCACTGTCTTCTAGCATAAATGATGGCACCGCCACAAAATATTTCTGCTCAGTTCTCCATTGTTGTAGGATTAAACATTAATGTATTACTCTTTGTCCTCGTATTTTGCGCCAGATACTTTAGGTTTGGTACTGGTGTACCACAATAAATTATGGAGAAAAGATAAGTTAATCGCCGAATGGGATAAAACGACAAAAAAAAAAAAAAAAAAAAAAAAAAAATCTAACTACTCAATTTTAGTCGTCGCTGCAAATTGTCTGTCATGTTAAGAGTCAAGACATTAGAATTTTGATTACCTCCCCTAGACTAAATATAGTTACCTCCCTTGATATGCATTAAAACCGCTAGTGATTATTATGTTATTAATTTAAAAACTGTATCAAGACAACGATAGTAATTACTATATAATTAAAACTGTAGTACTGTATTGTTCTACGACACGTGATCAGTAGTCAATTTCTGTCTTTCTCTTTCTTTACTATACACTGTATACATATATCTTCTATGTAACATATACAAATAGGTAAAATCCGTTTTTTTTTTCTGGAGAACTTGGTCTCATTTCATCCTCTTCCATGTCATCCATAGGCTCGTCATTTATTGCATTATCCTGATCTGAAGAACTCATCCTTACTTCTCTTTCAAGATCATCTTCCATCAGAAAGTCTTCCTCTTCAATTTCTAATTGGTCAGAAAAAAAATGTAGTTTTGTTATTTTAACAATACTGAACACCATTTTCGCTTCACAGCGCCTCTAGGTGGTGTGTTGGGATTTACAGCTTTTCCACTTTTTTGATGAACTGAGAATTACGCAGAAGATAAAATTTGTCCTTTTTACCTTAATCTATGTTTTATCATTTGTATAAAATCATTACAGTCATTAATTTCGAAATTAAATCAGAAAACTTCATTTTCCCTTTTTATTTTCCTTCCAAAACTGTTATAGAATCTTTCGGAAAAAATGTCCATCGGTCTCATTCCAGAAAATAAGTACAAACGAACAGTAAAAACAAATACGAGTTTAAAATCAAGAGAAAAACAAATTACGATATGATTATAGCTGTCAAAAAATGTTCATTTTATGAAAGGATCGCGTAAAAAGTAAACATGAATCCTTGAAACTTAATATCTGATTTAGCACACCCTTTTCAAATCTGATTCGATTCCTAGGTTTTAGCGCTCCCATCAACTTTAAGCAACTGATCTAGCCCCCCCCCCCCTCACGAGCCAACTTCTTTTTTTTTATTATATATGAGTGCCCTCAGTTTCGGGTTTAGATACTCTCCCCACCCCAAATCAGTTATAAAAAAAGTAAAAAAATAAAGACACAAAGAGGTTTGTTTATTATTAACTAGAATGCAGGTACTTTGAACTGATTTGATGCAATTTAAAGTATTTGGGCCTCTTTAGTTGAGGTGGGACTCTCTAGGGGCACTATTTAGATTTATATGCATCATTATATATATATATATATGTGAAAAGTGTATATAAATATAAATAAATATATATATGTATAATTATTTATATATTATATGCGCGGTACTTATTAGAAAGCGCTCAATATCAGAGATAGAGCTAACATATTTAGTTGGATAGATGTGAGTTTGTGACCCTGGGTTTCACGCTTTAGCGATCGTCAGACAAAATATGCAAATTGAGTCACTGTCGGTCACTGGGCGTGTTTTTAAAAATAAATACGCTAAAAAGTTCACTTTCGACGGCTTAATGGTTAGAATCTCCGACTGACACCAATTCAGTCGGGGTTTCGATCCTAGCTAGAGGCAACCGGATGTCTAGCCACACTGATGAGCTGCGAAACAGTCTGTCTGTGGATGACGTTATATATATATATATGTATGTGTGTGCGTGTGCGCGCGCGCGCTTAGTATAGCCCGGGTTGTGTAATGGTTAGCAAGCTTGTCTCGCAGGAACAATTACGACTGAGCAATGAATTCGATCCTCACACCATCGGTCTTGTGCCACATCTAAGCTACATTTAGTAAATCCCAGGGCGTTTCGACGTGGTGTAATGGTTAACAAGCTTGTCTCGCTAGAACAATTAACCATTTCATAAGTCATACGTGCCCGAGCGGTCGGGCATGTCAGATCCAATGCCATTTCCTCATTAAGGGTATAGGTTCGAATCCTGCAGACGGACGCATATTTTTTCTGGCAAGATTTTTCAAATGCCGGTATATATATATATATATGAAGAAAAAGAGAAAAGACCATTATTCTTAGCCGCTTGTCTCTCTTTATTCATTTTATTCCTTAACAAATACAAACACACAGGCACGCACGTACGCTCTCTCTCTCTCTCTCTCTATATATATATATATATATATATATATATATTTAGTTGGATAGATGTGAGTTTGTGACTCTGGGTTTCACACTTTAGCGATCGTCAGTTCTGACGATCGCAAAAAGCGTGAAACCCAGGGTCACAAAGTCACATCTATCCAACCAAATATGTTAGCTCTATCTCTGATATTGAGCGCTTTCTAATAAGTACCGCGAATATAATATATAAATAATTATACATATATATATTTATTTATATTTATATACACTTTTCTCACACACACACACACACACACACACACACACACACACATATATATATATATATGTTTAGAAACGAATCCCACCATGATAATTGTTTAAACTCGGTGGGTGAAAAAATCTTGATAGCACAATATTAAAATAAAATAACATCCAGGGATAAATTTAAAAGGAAAGAAAGCATTAGAAATATCTAAACAGACCGAAAGAAATTTTCCTGTACCAATCATTGGCACAAAAAAAAAACCCAGTGAGTAATAAGTTAAAACGAAGAGTGCTCATTTCACTAAGTCGGGAAAAAAGTAAAATAAATAAATCCTAATGAGCCAGGTTCTGGCTAACTAGGTTTCACCACATGTGATCATCAGGGTGAAAATTATACAAAAATAAATTATATAAGTGTTGAATTCTATGTTCACTTTTATATTTACACACGCTCTATCTCTGATATTGAGCACTTTATCCCATAAATATAGCACATCTTAAGACTATATTTCTTCATATATATATATATATATATATATGTATATATATATATATATATAGGATTGGTGTATACAGAATAAATACCAATAACCAACAAATACTATTCTTAAAAGAGTGCTCAATACAGAATAGACCAAATATAATTATTTATACAAAAATTATAACATAAATATGTTGTAAAATCACTACAAAAATTTGTAGCCATTTTGTTCCAACACATCTGGTGATTATCAAGTGAAGGCGTTGAATGTAGAATAAAGAGTTTCAAAGGTACAAATCAATCAAACACCCCTCGCTAGGGGAAAGGCTGTTACATAAGCTGGAACGACCAATCAAAATACAAGTATATGAAAATTCAAAAAACTTGACAATGAACTTTGGTTATAATAATTATTTCATACTTTAATGTTAGGGCTAGAATAGAATTCATTCCAACTAATTAATATTAAATTATACTATAAAATTCAAATTTAAAAATTATCAATTTTAAATTTAATCTATATTAAGTTTACAATTATAAAATTATTTAAAGAAGAAACTGAGGAAAAATACATACATTTTGTTATTTGTTTTGTTTTTATTGAAATTAAGTTGTCATAAACGTTAAGATCTAATATTGCTCTGAACTCCGTTACAACTTAGATACATTTGAAGTGAACATATGGGCAGGGGAGGGTGAAATCTTGCAAAAGACAATATATACACAATCAGATTATAATATGCAAACACGTAGATATATAAACACGCAAAAAAAAAGAAGAGACAGGAAATAG
>CAHIKZ030005499.1:275000-385000 GCA_903632075.3 Acanthosepion pharaonis
AATCAAGGCCACACTTGTCATTGGCAAACTGACACACTGGCCAGTCCGTCACACACACACACACACACACACACACACACACACACACACACACACACACACACACATGTATATATATACAAGGATCACTCGATTAGTCCGGCTAATGTGTTCATTAAATATAAATTTTTGGAAATGATGTAATTTTTATCTCAAATTTTAGTCTCATTCACAATTAATTTCTAATTTGCGTACTTTTTAAAATAAAAAAAATATATATACGTACGGATAAGAAGATACAATAAAAATGTTAAAGAATTAATGTTTATTAATCTGATTTTTCATACAAAAAACAAACTTATTTCGAGTGGTTTGCCGCATGGTGTTCTCCTGTTCTTCATATAAATGTCCGTACTGAAAAATTGTCCCTTCAAATTTTCCAAACATCATTAGTATTTTAACCTGAAAATTTTATTCACGATCTTTCCATAGTAAATGCATACATCTTTTATATTTCGACATTTTTTCAATAAATGTAAATTTCTGTTTGTAATTTAAGCGACCATTTTTTAAACAAAAAAATTTGAAATTTCCTCTTAAGACCTTCAAAATAAACATGAAAAAAATGAAAATTATTAAAAAAAAAAATTAATAGAGAACAAATATTCAAATATGTATTTTTATCATTGTCCTAATTATAAAATTTATTTATTTATAACCGTCCATATTTTTAAACACTACTCTAGTTACAGTAATACTTCATAAGCAATTTTAATTAATTGGTAACTAAAAAAATGGATGGTATATAAAAAATGTTTTTAGCGCACTAATTGAAAACGCATGACTCGAATGCTCATTAATCGAGGGATTCCTGTATATAGCGTATATACTTGCGTATCCTGCGACCTTTGAAGACCTATTTTTGAAGCTAATTTGACTACAGTAAGTGGATATATAGTTTGGTCAACAGCGTAGTCAGGGCCAGCAGTACATGCGCTAATTTTATATCTCATATATGATGCGACCCTCTTAAAATTAACTTCAAAATTAGGTCTTCAAAAGTCGAATGATTCTCGAGTATATACGGTATATAAAATAGCTAGCCACTCATATTCGAAGATGTCCGTCTGCTAGAGGGTTCCCGAGTCCCTGTTTCAGACGCCTGCTCAGGCACATTTGTGTTTGTTAAACACCCATAGAGGACACCTGTGGTTTAATACACCCATAGAGGACACCTGTGGTTTAACTATGCTGAGCAGACCTTTCAGGGTGAGAGCGTGTTATCTGGCGTGATGAACAGTCTGGACATGGGCAGCACGATGAAACCATCGGGGTAGGGATTTCAGTTCGTTGAATTAGATTTGACGGTTACTTTTATACAATTTAGGTGCGTTGAGCAAGACTTTTTACTCGATTTCGCTCTATCGGGTCCTGATTTTGCCCAATACCCCCTCCTCTTTCATTTTGCCCAGTACCCCCTCCTCTTTCATTTTGCCCAGTACCCCCTCCTCTTTCATTTGGCCCAGTACCCCCCCTCCTCTTTCATTTTGCCCAGTACCCCCTCCTCTTTCATTTGGCCCAATACCTCCTCCTCTTTCATTTTGCCCAGTACCCCCTCCTCTTTCATTTGGCCCAATACCTCCACCTCTTTCATTTTGCCCAGTACCCCCTCCTCTTTCATTTGGCCCAATACCTCCTCCTCCTTTATTGTGCCCAATACCCTCTTCTCTTTCATTTTGCCTAATACCCCCTCCTCTTTCATTTGGCCCAATACCTCCGCCTCCTTCATTGTGCCCAATACCCTCTTCTCTTTCATTTTGCCCAATACCTCCTTCTCTTTCATCGTGTTCATAAAAAGAGCTTTTCTCAATTCTCCCTAATTCTTTTTGTAGTTACAAATTATGTAAGTAGGTTTTTATCTAGGCGTTTGTGCTCATTGTTATAAGTGCCCAAATTTTGACACCGCGATATGACCTTTGTTACATTCAACTGAGAACCCCAATCCAAAATTTAAGATCCTCGTCTTTTCATTCTTATTCACTCCTAGTAGCGTCGAGTGGCAATATCGCCTTATCGAGTGAAGTAATTAAATAAAAAATCAACAAAAAACAAAAAATAAATAAATCTTCTCAACACTTGGATAAAAAAAGTAACCTTCATATTAAGTAGATTTTTCAGTGCGCCTACGTCGCTACCGTAAAATTTGAACACTGGTCTGAACTGTAACATTATAACCACTAGGCAACGCACCCATTACCTAGAAGTTATGTGAACGGAAGCGTTTATTCCACCATCATACTTAGTACAGCAATGATTACTAACAGTTCCTGTTTCAATCTGTGTAGTATTTATTTTAGACTGCCTCACGTATTAAATCTGAACTTGTACATGGTAAAATTTACTCCTACCTTTTTTTTTTTTTCATTTGCCGTGTCCCTTCAGGACGTAGATAATCATGGCTCTCCACAATTTCCTGTCTTTCGTAGCTCTTAATACATTTTGTCTTTTTGTTATTTCTCCCAAACCCTGATCCACCATTCATTTAGTGAATCTCACTAATTATGTTATACGCTGTTTTCCTCTGTCCCTCTTGCCTTCAATCTTCAAATTTTATAAGTCCTTTTTTCTCATTATGTGCTCTAGAAATGTCAATTGTCTCTTCTTGATTTTAAGCATAAATGTCCTTTTTCTTTCCATTGTCCCTAAAGCTTCGTCATTGCTCGCATATTCAGTTCATGGTATTCTCAAAATTCTTCTGCATTCATACCCAATCATTTTAATAACAGACAATCCTTTTTAGACCATTAAATACTGATTTAGATCACGTGGAATAGAAGTTTTCTCTGAAAGCAGATACGAGGAAAAGGAGGAGGTGGAGTGGGAGGTGGGGAGAGAGATAGCATAAAAAGGAAGATAATTCTATTTTCACATTATATGTTCAAGAAAGGTCATTTCTACTCAAGTAGTTGCAAGATCTATTTCTTTTTTTTTCTTTCTTTTTTTCACAAAAATCGACCCTGGAATCGTATTTGTGAAAATAATATTTTGAGAGCTTTTAGAGCGAATCCCGTTTTTACTCGAAGTCCAAATACTGACAAAAAAAAAAAAAAAAAAAACGAAAAGGGAGGATAAAAATAAAAATCACCATTTATCCTTGAATGTGCTATCGTGTCACGAGGATCTTTACAAAACTGAGGCTCTCTCAAAACCTTTTGATATCTTATTGAGAAGGATTAAGTATAATTTGATTGGTAACAAAAGTAATTCTGTGCATTTTTCTGCTCCTTTGCTGTTTATACTTTCTCAATTTTCCTTGATTATCACAATTCTCTTTTAATTGGTAAACAACGAATATTTTTTACATATATTTTTACTCAATATATTCAAGTTTTTCTCAAAACGACGGAGATAAAAAATTTAGTCACGCGATCGTATTTTTGTTACTTTTTGCTAATTAAGTTTAAATCGTTGTCACTTTTTGGGGAGTTTTATCATTGAATATTATTATTCTTTTTTTCTTTTGTCTGTTTTTCAAAATATTGCCTTCATGTCTGAAGACAACGTTTCGTTTGACATATATCTCTGTTTTCCTCTCCTCCGTAAGATCACAAGTAGACATGATTACAGAGTTATGTCCCCTGAAGAATCCATTAATTCTGAAACGTTTGAGATCAAGGAATGTTCTGATGTTTCTCGGACATTTTTATCATTATGAATTACATGTCTTAGGAGAATGTTTTTGGAACTCTGAGAATTAATTGGTATCCCAATGTGATTTTTGATACTAACTTATTCTGTTAGAAATTCATGTAAAATCACCAGCCGATTTCAGTGAAAACATTATGGACTTCTTCCATCGTGATATTGATATGAGAATTCCGCTCTGGGATGCAACTGTCATCTTTTCGGCATTAAATAGTTAGTCATGTTATTAAGAAAATACTATGAGTGATATTTCTAGAAAAAAAAATTACTTATTATTTCTGTCATTTCTCATCGTCATATGTGTTTTGAAACACAAAATAGTTATTAATTTGCGCAAATCTATCTATCTATATCTATCTATCTATCTATCTATCTATCTATCTATCTATTAACGCGTTTGCTTCCTTTTTATGGAAGAGTGTAGATTGAAACGAACGTTATTCGTGATTGGACTATAAATGACCCAGAAGAGGCGAAGTGTATAAATAAAAAAAATGATGGATTGTTATCGCTGACAGATGGCACACAAGTCGATACCTGATCAGTATCGGTGACACAATTGAGTGTTTTATGATGTTAGTTTTCTTCCTTATCCAAATAGTTATGATTTTTCCCCATTTAGGTTTTGACTGGGTGGGTATCACCCTCCTCGGTGAGTTTGATTGGTATATGCATAGTAGATACACATAAGCTACCCTTGTAAATATCTTGAACTTGTTGTCGAAGGAATGTAAAATGTCTATTTTCGCAAATAACAGTTGCCGACTGATTGTGTGAAGACGCATGAAACTTTTAATTGTGGTCAGTCATTGTTCATTGAAAAATATATATATATATATATATATATATATATATATATATATATATATATATATATTATTAGCGCAATCTAATGACAAAGTAGAAAATGGTTTACGTGTGACGTATTTCATCGGACTAAAGTGATGTTTACGTTAAATGTAACTACACGCAAAGTCCTAAAAGACGAAATCTTTTCCCACTTTACCATTAATTTAACATGGTTCTGGTGTATAAAAATTTATATATAATTTTCTTCAATACACACACACACACATATATATATATGAATATTAAGCGGTAAAAAATTAATTTTTCGAGATTTCATACAATCAAATAAGTTGCGGGGGGTGGATAACGGATGAAAAATGTTTTTTTAACAAGATATTTTTTTAAAAAGAAACATTTACAAAATAAAGTCATTCACATGTGAATAAGTTCTGAAAGTTTCATTAAAATCCGACAATTACTTGATTTTTGCAAGAATTTCCAAAGCAGGGTAATATATCTTAGACTAATTGATGCCACCCCCCCACCGCTGACGCAAGAAAAATATAATTTTTAACCAAACTTCCGAACGCTCTAAAAAGGATAAAAAAAAAATGTAATTGTTGTGGATTCCGAGATGAAATTCTGCCTCCAATGAATGACAAACGCAAGAATTAAATATAAGAAATTAAATGTATTTACACAATAATACAAAGGGTAATACTGTTAGTAAATCCAGGAACGCGGTTAGTAGCAATAACATATAGATATATACAGTCTCGAAGTAGGACTTCCTTAGAGTCGGGCGGGCTTGTAACTGTGACTTCTACTTTTACAACCTCACACTATTACTCTACCTCCAACTCAATCTCAACCTCTCTGTACTCTCTGTATACTGACCGACTCTGGGTATTTAACGGCAGCAGTCCAAGTAACACTCTGGTCGAGTCCACATATGAAAAAGGGGAGAACCCCATAACAGTAATAATCCCCTTTGGTCTTTCCTCATAATAATAGCATAAATAATTTGACGATACAACTTTGATTTTATTTTGGGGATTTTTTTCATCATGGCATACACTTTTCTTAGCCAATCAGCAGCGGTACTTATTTATATTTATAATTTTTTTTTTTTTGTTGGTGTGCCAACTTTGCAAGTACTCTTTTTTGAAAAATAAATTTTGTATAGACACGTGACAATGATTTTTTAATATGAACGCTGAAAACTTTAACATTTCTAATAAATGCATCGAAAATATTTGTACATTTTTACTTTTGGCATTCTTGTTAGCCGAAATCCGTGTTAAAATATATTTTTTAAATAAAATTCACACATTCTGTGTTTAAATAGGAATTGAGGCATACTCAATGTGTACAGTTTCCACACACACACACACACACACACACACACACACACACACACACACACACACACAAAAGCCATCTACAAACCCTCTACAGTCCTAATCGTGGTAAACAACTAACCCAAAAGTACGAGATCTTGTCGGAGTTAGCTACTCCTTAATTCCTTAATTGTCACTAGGGGCCATACTCTCTATACTATAAATACTGGGCGACTTCTCGCCTCGTTCTCTTTTTCATTTCTTCATTTCAGGGACTACAATGTAAACTCTCTTAGAGGATCCGGGTCTTACCATTTGTGGGAGACGCCGTGAAAATTATACACACATACACGTACGTACGAACATTCACCAAAATACAAACTCTTCATGTCCCTCACACACAAATGTTAATATCTATGTCCATTGTAAAATTGTGTTGTTTAATACATCTATTTATATATATATATATATATATATATATATATATATATATATATATATATATATATATATATATATCGGTCTTGTTTGTCTTCTTTACATCTTCGGTTGAACACAACTGGAGTCCGGCCATTTTCTTGTAGTTGGACCTCCTTCTAGCAGGAAATCAAACGCACGTGTTCCCAATTGAACACCACGCAAACCCACCGGTCCTCTACAATCTCTTCAGTAATATAACACATGCGAAATAAATAAATGCTCTCCCAAAAAGTCCCACTGCATTGTTTATTTCTCGTTGAGAAGGGCGTGTCGAAAAATTCCGATTTTGAAAATCTTTCTCATCATGCTTCCATTTGAGCAAAAAGGTCGATTAATATGCATTAGATTTTATTAGATTAGCCATCAATATTACGATTTGTGCCGTTTGTTTTATCTCTCGATTTCTTTTCATCAGCCTACTATATCTCCAGAAACATGTGTGGACAATCTTTCTATAGTGATTTTCCAAGCGTAGGTTGTCATTAACATAACACCTGAGCAAATATACTTTCCAGTCCTTGTTCCTCTAAAGTTAAGTTCACAGATTTTCAACACATTGTCATTAACATAACACCTGAGCAAATAGATTTTTCGGTCTTTTTCCCTCTAAAGTTTAAGGGCACAAATCTTCAACAGGTTGTCATTAGAATAACACCTGAGTAAATATATTTGTTGGTATTTGTTCCTCGAAGTTTCAAAACAAGGATCTTCAATCTATAACTTTGCTGTTCATAGGAAGGAATGGATCATTATTCTACCGTGTTGGTTCAATGCGTGCTCATAGGGGCTTACAACTCTTGGTATTCTCTTACGGCCATCATCGTATTGAATAAATACTCACCATTATCACACTAAGCACACTTAATAAATACCAATAAATACCAACGTTTCCTCCATGTAAAGCCATGGGTATAATTTGCTAATTTTTCAGATTATCACTTTTCTTTTTATGTGCCATGTCCTTTCAGGACATAGGCGATCATGGCTCTCCACCTCCTCATATCCCTTGCAGCTCTCAACAAGTTCCTTCCCTCTGCTTCCTCCCTCCCAGACCACGTTCTATCATCCACTTGCTTAAGTCAGCCAGATATATCATGCATTGTTTTCCCTTGTCTCTCTTTCCCTCTATTCGACCCGTGAGTATCAGATTCTCCAGGCCTTCCTTCCTCATTATGTGTCCCAGAAACTTCAGCTGCCTCTTTCTGATATTAAGTATAAGCCTCCTCCTTGTTTGCAACCTCTCTATAATCTCATCGTTGCTCACACGCTCGGTTCATGATATCCTTAGCATCCTTCTGTAGAACCACATCTCTGTCGCCTTGAATCTCTTCTTCATCTTTGAGGAAATCGTCTAACATTCGTTGCCGTAAAGAAGGACAGATGTCACGTAACAGTTCAGTATTCTTTTCTTTGTTACTAAAGATATCCTCCTGTCTCGCAGTACTCTGCCCTTGCTAACCATTACACCGTCACGAGATGCCCCAAATGATTTTCTAAGCGCAGCTTAGATGTGGCAAAGGACGAAAATTTGGGGCACCCAGTGAGGATCGAACTCACTATTCAATCGTAACTGTTTTAGCAAGACAAGTCTGCTATTACACCACGCCGAGGTGCCCTTAATCTTTCTATACTATTTCTAAACCCTTGTGCAAATTAATTAAAATAACCGCTTTAGTTTCTTCTTTTTCACCATACGGTCAATTTTAGACCCACTAGCGTGGCAAGGTATAATCGATTTCTATTTTTTCTCAGATTAGGTCATTTGCCGTGATGTGATTTATTTTCGGGGTCTATGATGAAATTTGTTTGTCCTTGAAAAATATTACGTCATCCGTGATTGCATCAGATTTTTATCACGCTCAGACACTATTGTCTAAACTGTCAATTAGTAGTCCTATGGCTATTGCGATGGACGTTACTCCAAGGAAACGTACGAAAATTGTAATGCAGCACAAACACTGGCATGTCGTACCAGTGAGCAAATCAAAGTAATATAGACTGGCCTGGAAACTCTGATTTAAATCCAATCGAATGTGTGGTCAATCTGCAAGGAACGACTTCATGGAATAGACATACTGTTACGAGGATGCATTTCTATAATAAGGGATTCCACTGAGTTCTACTTGTTATTACAAAAAAGTTTTCATTCATGAAGTAGTTGTAAAATAGAGAAATGAGAAATAGAATGTTTGGAAGATTCTAGATCATTCTAATATATTCGACAAAAATCTAGGGGATTCGAGAAACATCTAGAAATATGCAAATTAGGTGTTAGTCCCTATAAAAATGGGATTTTGGAAAAGGGTTGTCAGTTGATGAATGAGAATTTCTGCTGTTATCAACTCCGGCTTTTGATTCAAGGACTATTATATCCAGCCGAAAGAATCTCTATAAAAAAGTTTCGGGCCAACCAAAACCCAAAAGAGAATATCATGGAACAAATTTGGTAAATAGAATTTTGACTAATTTTCATTGACCAAACTAGAAATTAATATTTATTTACACACCTTTGTGGATTTCCAAATATAGCACTTAGATTACTTCACTAGCCCTAAAGTGATAAAGATATTTGATTCCCTTTCCTTCTTCCTCGTAACACTCCGCCAGTAACTCTTTGTTTTCTGTTTTGTAGGCCACAATTGTTTATCCTGTATATATTTTATGTTGTGTTTTAGTAAATTAAATATTTGTTTGTGATTTAGCTCTGTAAATCATTTTTTTTCCTTTGTTACAACTATCAACACGTAACAATACGAAGTACTAACATGTGCATTGGGGTCTGCTTCATTGGAAAAATACAAAAAAAACGTAAAAAAATAACAGAATTATTCGTTTTGTTTCAGTTAGTTTGCAAAAGGGTGTATATGTGCTTGCAGGATGTATAACAGTAATAGAAACTAAACTGAAGACGTTGTGGCAAAGTGGAAATCTATAAACGATGCGTTTTGTTGAGTGCGTTGGATGCTTACCCTGGCTTCTTCAGGTTATAATGAAAGAAACACAAATGCAAGGAAAATGCTTTGGGATCTCTGAGGATAAGTGGAGACCCTAAATTATCTTATCATATCCATGTCCAAACTCAAGGGAGTGTCTCTGTATATTTATATTTATTTATATATATATATATATATATATATATATATATATATATATATGTATATATGTATATATTGATGCGACTACAGATGAGCATGAACAAGACGTTGTGAATTTTAAATTTAAAGATGATTTTTTTAATGTTTTGGTAGCGAATTTAATTTTATTCCAATTACTTATAAAACAATATAATACAAAACAAAACAATAAGTTAAAACTTGAAGGATGAATTTACTCTAGTACCTGTAATCATTGCCACAAGAAATACATCGGTGAAACCTCAAGGAATTTAAATAAAAAGATTACATGAAAACAAAATAGATATTTTTCAAAACAACACGTTAAATGATTTCGTAATGAGACTGACCACAGTCTATTATATATATATATATATATATATATATATATATATATATGTAAAGTTTCAATTACCTAAATATATGTTCAATTGGAAAACTGACAAAATAGCTTCATCATATTCAAATTTGTGTTTCAATCATTAAAAAAATTTTGTTTCAAATATATTTTCCTTGTATGTTGAAATAAGTAATAATTAGAATGTATTTATTTCAAAGTTACTGTTCTGAACTTTTCTGTACTTCTTTAAAGAACTGATTCGCCAAGAAATGTATGATAAACGGAGGACAAAGTGTTTACTTTTTTTTAGCACTGCGATTTTAATTATTATTATTATTATTATTATTATTATTATTATTATTATTATTATTATTATTTCCTGTGATTTCTGTTGTAGTATCATTTCCTGCTGGGTCCCAACCAGAGACCTAAAGTCAGAAATTGCATTATGTCATATTAGAATGGACATTTTTTGAAAAAAAAAAATCAACAAATAAAATAAAACACCCATATATAGATAAAGCTCTTCATAAGATGTGAGCTCTACTTTCTGAGAATTTCTTTTGTATTTCTTTAAGGCATCGGCTCCTTCATTGTAGCTATCGCAACATTTACCAATCAAACCGAGGATCCTAACCACAACTGGAATTATTGATGCCCTAATGTGCCCCTTTTTTGTGATTTCCACTTTAAGATCTTTGTATTTTGATAGTTTTATTATTATTATTTTTATTTCCTTTGATTTCTGGCGTTTCAGATTTCTTTCCAGGTCCCTTTCCTCTGAAAAAAAAAATTACATAGATAAAGCCCTTCGTAAAGTGTGGGCTGTACTTGTCAGAACAATTTTTTGTATCTTTTTGAGGCATGGACTTCCAGGAATCCCTTCAATTAGTCTACTGCAATCTTTTCCAACCAGTTCTAGGGCTCCAACTACAACAGGGATTGTTGATGTTCCCATATGCCACATTTTCGAGATTTCTATTTGAAGATCCTTGTATTTTGACAACTTTTTTAATATCTTCAAAGATACATTGCAGTCAGCAGGGACTGCCATATCAATAAGGAGACACTTATTATTATTATTATTTGTGTATGTTATGCTTCCTGCTTTGTATCCTGTAGATCTGCACCTAAACTATGGTTCTTAGACCACATAGGAGAATTGTCATTTAATTTATAGCACTATTCTTAGTATATGGGATGTTCATAGTAGGGTGATCATCAGGGCAACAATAATAATAATAATAATTATTATTATTAGTAGTAGTAGTAGTAGTAGTAGTATTTGTAGTAATAGTAATTGTGTTTGGAAAACTGAAGGCAAATACAAACAAACAAATAAAATGACTGCTCATAAAGCGAATATTTAAGAACGTTATATTTTCGCAAATACGAGATTTTTCTGGCCACATAGAAATTTGTGACGGTCCAAGGGGAGATAAGTAGAACGGCATTACCAATGGCGGAAGGCCACATTATGTGAGAACGTATGTGTTAAGTTAGTCATATCCAAATATACAGCGTTCAAAAGAAATGAAAAAAAAACAAAAAAACAATATAAATAAATAAAAATGTTTTAAAGAAGGAAATTCCACAATTTATGGGAGGAAAATTATACACGTGTTTATTTATTCAAGACTAACATAAGAAGAGAGTGAAGGAAAAAAAAAAAAAGGAGAAAAACAGTAATTTCAAAAGGGAAAAGTTCCAAATGAAGGGGACGCAAATCAAGATGTCAAATTTTATCTTTAACAATACGATCGACGAGTGTGGTTTTTTTTCTGCTGTGAACGAGTGGTAAAGGCACGAGAGATAGAGAACGAAAGAAGAAGAGATTTATTGTCAGCCTCGTCCAAAGTGAACTCAAATTATATTAGTAGTAGTAGTAGTCGTATCAATTTGAAACACGTTTTGTTAAACTTAATTTTGTTTCTTTGGCGCTAAAAAACGTCCGAAAACAGCGTGGAAAGAGATTAGTTGAAAAGTTAATCTACATTGTCAGATTTTATTATGTAATCTTTTCAAAATTACTATTATTAACCAACCGATAATATTAAAGTCTTCTTTTAGTTATATAAGCAATATATTGTGTGATATTCTGCGTAAAATATCGATATTCATAAAAATATGTAAGGTTTTCCAATGCAAACAAGCGAATTGCAACATGGAATTTTATTTCATGGTTTCGGTCGAAATGAGCGCTCATTACGAAAGAAATTAACTTCTGAGTTTTTAAATCATCTTAAACCTAAAGCTGACTAAAGTTTTATTACTTTTACAATTTTAAAATTCTCTGAAACCATAACTATATTGTCTTGAAGGTTGCAATTTCCTTGGCTTATATCTGCTTTGAAAATTTACTTGTCTATTTTCTTTTGTAATGATTGCGATTAATGTTAATTGTTAATCAATAGATATTGATATAGTCACATGGTTATAAAGTGCTGGCCAGACGGGTAGAGAAAGAACTGAAAGGGAAACTATTGGAAAAATTTAGATTCATAATTTCCATCTGGGTTACTTCCCTTGTTAGATTTTTTTTTTCTATTTCAGATCGATTTTCATCTTTAATTTCGTTTTTTTTTCTCACTTCTTTCTTGCTTATTTATTTTAATTTTCTTTTCTTTTTCTTTCTTTCTTTGTTATTTTTCCAATTATTTTGTCTGTTTTTCTTGATTTTTGTTTCTTTAAAACATTTTATTTATTACTTTTCTTTTTTATTTCTTTTTCCTTAAGTTTTTAAAATTTATTTTTTATTTCTTGTTTATTTTGTTTTTCTTTCTTTATTTATTTTTTTGTCTTTCTTTCTTTCTTTTTTTTGTTTTTCTTTCTTTTTGTTTTTTTTTATTTCTTTTTGTCTTTCTTTCTTTCTTTCTTTCTTTCTTTCGTGTCTGATTTATTTATTGATTTAAATATGCATCAAAAGCTGATAATATTTACGTCTAAAAACCACTCTTGCTTAAAGAGGGTGACCTGATAAGACTATATATATATATATATATATATATATATATATATATATATATATAGAGAGAGAGAGAGAGAGAGATAGATAGATAGATATAGTGTCTAGTATCTTTAGACAGAAATCCGAATAAGTATCATTTAGATTTCCGCTTAAATATCCTCAAGATTAAGCATCTTAAGTTCTTCCTGTCGTTCCTCTGTAAGCCGAATGAGCTGTTTTTATTCCTGGATATTATCAGCTTTTGATAATTATATACAGAGTGCGATGGATAAGTGTAGCAAAAATTAAAATAACACTGACATCTTATTTTAACAGATATATTTACCAATTTACACCAAAATATCTTGAAATAGTAAAGAGTAAATTCATTGATTAAAATCGCCATTGACTTCCAGACAACAACGAAATCACCTGCAACTCTTTTGAACGGTCTCCTTGTTCATGTTGGTAAATGCTGCCTTCAGTTCATCTTTTTGCTACAAGGAATTTTGTTGGTCTCTCGTTCGATTGTGCCATACACATAATAATCAGAGGGGTTGCAGTCTGGGTAGTTAGGTGGCCAGACGTAAAGGGTAATGTAGTCGCAGAAATTGTCAGACAGCGCTGACTGGGCTCTCCTGCTTGTTCAGCATGGTACAGAGTCCTATTGCCAGACACAGCGTCTTCCAACAGTCATCCTCTTGACCCAGAGCAGCATTAACTCCTCAAGGCACTTGATGTAGGCCTCCGCGTTGAATGTGGGGCCATGTGGGAAGAGGAATAGAGGCATAATGTCACACTCACTAATGATCATTACAAACACCTTCGTAATCATCATTAGACTCATCCGACTCTTTCCGAATCCTCCGCACTGTCCTCAGATTCAGACCCAAACACTGAAATGCTCGTTTCGGGGCTTCCAGCGCGAATGCTAAGCAGTGCAGCATGTTTTCAAATTTCTGGCGGATAGATTTAGATCATAGTGCTTTTTTTCTCACAGTGTGTGTGTGTATATATAGTGTATATATATATATATATATATATATATATATATATATATATATATATATATGCTTACTTTTGTGATGTCAACGAATACTCGTTATATATATATATATATATATATATATATGCTTACTTTTGCGATGTCAACGAATACTCGTTGTCACTTTTGCGAAGTCAACGAATACTCGTTGTCACTCGATATAGTAGGGTTACAGATACAACTATAGTAACGCCGTTGAACAATACTGATGTCAGACGCCTTCGAATAACACTAGCACTAATAGTACTTGCTCGATAATACTCGCTCGGAAAGTAACCGCTGAATAGTAATTCGTATAGTGACCAGTATAGCGAACAAATATAGTGAATAGCATAATAATAGAGGATAGTGTAGGAAGAGTGATCGAATAGACGTCACCCTGTTTCCCATATATATATATATATATATATATATATATATATATATATAGTTAAGTAATGAAAATCTTAATTCCAAGGAGGATGAAATCCAGAGAGCTCAATGTTAAATCAGAGCGAATAATTCAATGAAAACAGACAACTTTAATGGTCCATTGCTCATCAGACCACACTTCCAAGGATGAAAAAAAATTTTTTTTCACTCTTGGAAGTGTGGTCTGATGAGCCAGGGAAAAGAAATTCCTGGGAAATAAATTATAACCAATGGACCCTTAAAGTTGCCTGTTTTCATTATATATATATATATATATATATATATATATATATATATATATATATATATATATATATATATATATATATATTCATACACGTTTCCTTAAATAATATAGACAAGTGTTGTCTATTTATTTTATGTAAATTTTTTCGTAATCCTTAAAGCTTAATATCTGATTTAGCACACCCGTTTAAAATCTGATTCAGTTCCCACCTTTTAGCAGCCTCATCAGCTTTAAATAACTGTTCTAGCCTCCTCATTAATCAACTTTTTTTTTTTTTATAATCTTGGGATACTCTCAGATCCGGATTTAGATACCCTCCCCACTCCAAGTCAGAGATAAAACTAAAAAAATAAAGACATAAGAACAGAGGAGATTTGTTTATTTTCAGATTTAATGAAAGTTCTTTGGACTAATTTAAAGCAATTTAGAGTATTTGGGCCTCTCTAGGTGGAGTGGGTCTTTTAAATAAGATGGGGTCTCTTTTCTTTATATATATATATATATATATATATATATATAACGATGTACCAAAATCTAAAAAGATTTTGGTACATCGTTTATATATATATATATATATATATATATATATATATATAAATATATAAGCTTAAACACTAATATTCCATGGTCATAATTTATTCCATTGGAATCGTAAATACGATCCAATTCATCAGACCTACAAATGAATTGATGAATTGGATCGTATTTACGATTCAAATGGAATAAATTATGACTATGGAATATTAGTGTTTAAGCCTTTTTATTATATCCTTACTCTGTCCTGGACATTGAGTTCTACCTGGATTCTATCCTCTTGATTATTTTTTTTTATACAAAATATATATGTGTATGCATGTATGTATATATATTTATATATTTTATGTATATGTATATTTTATGTATGTGTATATTTACCACTAATCTCTCTCTCTCTCTCTCTCTCTCTCTATATATATATATATATATATATATATATATATATTTTATGTAGATTTTTTAGTTTTGCATAATTTTATTTACTTCACTGAACACACATAAAGAGAGAGAATGAGAGAGGGAGAGAGGAAAGAGAGTGGTAGAAAAGAGAGAAAAGATAAAAATAGAGAGGGGAGAAAAGAGAAAGAGAGATAAATAGAGAGAAAGCGAAAGAAAAACAGACAACGAGAGAAGAGAGAGGGATTTTTCCGGAGGGATTGGCAGGGGGAGGATAAGGGGGTTTTCCCTATCAGAGTATATGCTGAAGATGTAGTATCTGTTCAGTGCTGGACGCCTTATCTCCTCCCTTGCGTTTCCCCGCCTCTGTTGCATTATATCTGTTACGTAGCAGTGATATGACCGGTTATAAATAGCTTAGACCAGCTAAGGCCAACTTAGACCAGTGGCCCAAGTGAAAACACTCGGGTTCACACGTTAAAATCCGACCTTGTGTAACAACCTGACTCAGTTCAAGGTAAATTACGGGCAGAGAAAAATTGGAAGCGACCGGATGTGGCAGTTGGGAGATTTTGGGGGAAGACTGTGCTATTCGTTAACAGTAAGCATCATTTTAAAATATGTAGTTCTTTCGAGTTATAGTTTAGGACTTCAGATATCTTGGATCTTACATAACAGATTCCCAAAGAAGCTCTTGCATGGGAATGCGTGTAACAAACTTCACAAGATTTGACGCTCGAACCTTCCATCTTCCTTAAAAATCCAAACCTTTCGATCATTGGTTGGTTCAGAAATTTGGATATTATCTGCTCGTCTTGAAAGACGACTGGATGGAACATATACAAATCTATTTTTTTAAAAATCCAGAACATCAATTGGAGATCCCATGCAACGCTTAACACAATTTACGGAGAACTGAGACTAATCTGTCTTAAGCTCAAACAAAAAACGATTACAGTTTGCCGGCCACAGATACCGAGTAAATCGTCTCATCCTTATATCCATGGCATCCTTCCGGAAGTATCTTCTCACGAAAATTCCCCAGACACCATAGCTCGGGACTCAGGGTTGGACATCTGGAGACAGCAATACAGGAGCGAACACCGTGGAAAGGGATTGTCAATGGAGTTCCGACCAACCAGAGAGAGGTCGAAGGATGATGATGATGAAAAAATATTTATAGACACGGTGGGGTAGAATATATATAAGGAATGGGTCTCGCAATTTTATTAGAACCTATATGATCGGGAAATCAAAACCAAATACCGCATTGTTTGTAATTTATTTTCATTTTTTTTTAATCAATTCACCACAGGGAAGGCAATAATGCCACTAAGACGCAAAGGGATACCGGGAGTGAAAGAGAATGAAAATACTTTAGAAGAAACTGGAAACGCAATCCTAAACAGGAAACAAGGGATAAATCTCTACAACTGTTAAAAAAAAAATGGAGTGAGGTCTGTAAACCGGACGAGAAGATCACACACTACTATTGAGGAGAAAAAATATAGTAAATAAAATTTAGACATATTAAAAGCATAGAATTGAAGCAGACTTTAGAAGGAGCCGGGAACCCAATTCTAAACAGGAAACAAGGGATAAACCTATACTCCTGTCCAAAGGAGCTGGGAGACGTGTGAACCGGACGATAGGCGAACCTATCTACTCATATTGAAGAAAAAATGAAAATATAATTTCAGATTTAAAGCGAGGATTTTAGAAATATCGAGTTGAAGTAGACTTTAGAAGGAACCGGAAACAAGAAATAAACATCTACTCATATTCAAAAGGGAAGAGAGTAAACAGGACGACAGGTGAATTAATTGTCAATCATTATTATTAATTTTTGTTAACAAATATTGACTTTCAAGTTAATTTTTAGTTTGATTTTTATCATCATTTTTACCCCCGGCAAAACAATGGCATAAGATCTGTAATAAAAGCTGGCCGCATTTCCTTTTTGCCTAATGGAAGCCTGAGCGTTCAGCTGCTTTCAAATTAAGATAGACATAAATAAGAGCAAGAAAATTGCCTTTTCTTCCGTTTTGCCTCATGGAGACGTGAACTTTATAATTAAGCCGGTTGTATGGACGCATGATTAAGACTTCCGTTTTCCGGTCATGACTCCCGGCGTTCAAATCCCACTTTTCTTCAGGAAGGTTACTTTTTCATGTTATCAGCGATACCATTATTCTGCAAAGTGCATGAAAACCAAGATGAATGAATAAAATTTAATAGACGGATTTAGAAGCCGTCGAGGAGGGTTCTGCTAGCACGAAATCACAAGTCATCGTGACCGAGGGTCTGAACGTACTGGACTTGTTAAAAGGTTCACTTACAAAAATTGTATCTAAGGTTCGCTTAAGCACAGTTGCAGTTTAAATGCACTGATTGGTTCTGCAGTTGTTGAACAACCAAAAATGTTCCTGAGGAGACGTCTGCAATAGGAATTGGCTAGCTGCTCTAGCAGACGGACTGTTAATAGCCATTACTAGCGAAGATTTGCTAATAATGAAAAAAATAAATACACTGTTATAATTACAAACTGTAATCAAATTGATGGCTGTCTGATAGCCAATCCCTGTCGCAGACGCATGCTCAGGCATATTCCAAATATGCCGAACTGTGATGTGACTTCTTGATGTTATGGGTCTGTGGAACCCATAATACCAAGAAGTCATCTACCTGATAAATTGATCATGGTGAGATTCAATGGTCAGATGGACGTTCTAACCACTCAGCCACGTCTTATATAGCTGGACACTCGTATTCGAGGATAACCGTTTACTAGGGGGGGGGCTAGCCAGTCCCTTATTGCAGACGCTTGCTCAGGCGCATTTGTGCTTATTCCCACCTGTGGTTTATACTGCAACTATGCTGAGCAGACCTTAGTTACAATTTCTGGGAGAGAGCGTGTTATCTAGCGTGATCAACAATTTGAACAAGGCCAGCACGCTCAAGCCCTTGGCCATGATGACTTGTAACTTCTATCGACGGCAACAAAGGGTTCCGTCTACCCAATTTCATTCACAAGGATTGGTATGGTTTTCAGGCAATTTTCAAAGGTGTCTCACGCTGGGATCGACCCCTCCAGTCCGATAACATCAGGAAGACTTCTTCCTGGCGAATCGATCTTGGTGAGAGTCGAACCCGGGTATCATTGTCAAGAATGCGAACATTATAACCACTAGACCATGTGCCCATTTGCCACGTGGCAGCATATATAATAATTGTTACGATATTGAGTCACCCCCCGCCCACGAGGGTGTCATGTGGCACAAGGCCTTTTTAACGTGGGCATTCCCGAGCAATTAGGCTCGGCCAAAAAATAGCCCATTTGAACCCGTATAAACGTGTTCAGGGCCGGTTTTACCTCCCCGAAGGAGACTCCGCCCTTCGGCGTAGCCTCCTTCGGCTTCCTCCCGCCCGTAGGAAGAGAGTTCAAACTGAGCAAAGAGAACGACTGACTTTTAATAATAATAAATATAATAATTGTTACTTGAGCTGTGATTTGATGCGAAATATTTTGAATTTTCATAATTTAAAATACAGTATATACTCGTGTATAAGACGACTTTATGCACCCCTGATGTATTTTTGCAAGAATTTTAACCAATCAAGAAAACAATTTACATGGGAATAGTGCAACTGGTTATCCAAAAATGCATGGTTTTAACTCCATTACAAAAATTACCCGTGTATAATACGACACCATTTTTTGCGTAAAAATCATCATAACTCGCAGTATAATCAAATATTATACGCTACACGTCAGTTTTAAACATAGTTTTAAGCTTTTCTTTCTAAACTTTATTAGAATATTTATTTAAAAACTTATTTTAAATGTAACTTTAGCGTTATAACCAGAGATGTTACTAATAAATACGTATTATTGATTGGTTGGTTTATCGGTTGGCTGGTTGGTTAGTTGATTGGCTGGTTGGCTGGTCGGTTGATTGGTTGGTTCGCTAGCCGGTTGGTTGGTTGGTAGATTGACTTGCTGTCTGGCTGGCTGTCTGGCTAACTGGTTTGTTGGTCGTTTGGCTAGTTGGTTGGTTGATTGCCTGGTTGGTCATTTGGCTAGTTGGTCGTTTGTTTGTTTACTTGGTTGGTTGTGTGGCTGGTTAATTGGTTGATTGATTGCTTGGTTGGTCGTTTGGTTGGTTGGTTGGTTGAATGGTTGGTTGGCTGGTCGTTTGGTCGGTTGGTCGGTTGGCTGGTTGGTTGGTTGATTGGCTGATTGGTTGGTTGGTTGGTTGGTTGGTTCACCGGTTGTGGTTGGCGGCATATCAACATCTCTATGGATTATTTAATACCAAAATCTAAATATTTTGTACGCAATTTTATTTTGGTTGGTTAGTTGTTTGATTTTATTTAGCGTCATATCAACATCTCTATGGGTTATTTAATGCTGAAATCTAAATATTTTGAACAATTTCTTGTCGCCAACTAAATATATTTTGAACGAAATTGCAGGCCTTCAACTACAGAAAATATATTGTTAAATTTTTTATATATAAAAATGTATAGCTGGTATTTTTATTGTAAAAATGTATTTTATACTTTAATGGTGTTTTATTTTTGTTGGGAGGGGGTCGCTATTTGCCTTTATTTGGGATCCTAACAGGTGCTACCACCACGTGTTAGCGTGGACCTGGAAACAACAGCAGTTAAGAGGTTGTACCACGCCCCTGGAAACCTCCAATATTTCTAGCGATATGGCTTGCTGACCTAATTTTATTGGTGGGGGGATAATAATGGCTTAGTGATACGAGTTTTACTAATTACCTCATAGCTGGGGGATAAGAGGCGGATTCTAACCTTTCCCAAGGGTAATTGTGCGTAAATGAATATAACGAACTTAACTGGAATTGGAACACGACCCTCCAATTAACAATTCCCTGTCATTACACCACCCGCACATCCAGGCTTACAGCACCTGGTATTCCCAGTGGCAATAGTCGTTTCCCAATGAGGAAACATTTGGCATTCATTGACCGAACAGCCAGTACTCTTTTCGGTTGAAATATTTTTCTTAAAACACTTTTTTTTTTTTTTTTTTATATATATATATAGGAAAACCCGTTCCTCAATGCCAATATCTGTTATCGCTCTTTCTAGTATTGATGGGTGTTTTTTTCCGAACTTTCTGTTTGAAGTGATGTGGAATGTTAACATCTTAGTTACGTCGCCATTTTCTGTTCGATCTGTTATTGGTAGTGCTCAGCTGATGTGGTTTCTGTCATTTGGTACCAGTTCTTTGTGATTCTGTAGCGCCAATTCACAATGTTCAAAGAAGGATGGCCTTTGCCAAGACCCCCCCAGTCTTGACTCGCTCAAGGCCTTTTTATACCATTGATCTTAGGAAGCGTTTGTATAAAACTGAGAGTTTTGCTATTTCTGAACGGATCTAGCGTTCTGCATGGCGTCCATATAAAAGTCTAGATCTGACGAAGCTATTTAAGAGCACGACTCTAGTTTTAGAAGAAGAAGAAGAAGAAGAAGAAGAAGAAGAAGAAGAAGAAGAAGAAGAAGAAAATAATAAGGGTATTGGAAGAAAATATATCGGTCTGTTTATTAAAAAAAAAAAGTTCCCCCTCGGGGAAACGTCATTAGATCTGATGTGCTTATGTACCTCTCGGCTACGGAGTGGGGTTGATGACCAAGCACATTTGAATAGTGCCCTTAAATTCAGATTTTTCTTTGACTCTCAAAATAGACATATTCGCACAGTTTCGCATCCTAACATAAACAAAGCAATTTCCAAAGAAAGGGACGGATTTTTTATTTAATAACACGACAGATTTTTATCACTTTAAACCTTACTTTAGTGGATGAACGTATTTGGATAGGCGCTCCTTTTTTTAAACAATGTATTTATTTATTTTCGTCTACCGGCCTGAATACTAACCTGCGTCACACTTTGCAGGATAAACCATCGTTAGATCTGACGTTTTTTAGACCGACTCAGCCACGTAGTGCATCGCCGATCAAGCATGGCCTAATAAAGCCTTACAAATGTAAATCTTTTCCAGATTCTTGACTGTTCGTATCACTCTGTCGGAGAGATAATAAGCATTCTCGAATATTAAAGTTAAATATTAAAGTCGGTAGCACAAAATAAATAAATATGCTGTTTAATAAATAACCATAGCGTCTATTCAAATATGGATATCCACTAAAATAACGTTTAAAGTGTTAAAATATATGTTTGTGTATGTGTGAGTGTGTGTACGTGTGTGTGATTGTGTCATCATACGAGATCAACCAACAAGATGTTTTTGAAACCTGATCGTATCTGCACGATTGTTTATAGTCCCGTAGAGTATATGCAACACTACATGGACATTCAGTATCTGACAGCCACAATCGAATGACAAGAACCAGTCAAAATAACTGGAAACTTCGTGTAGATGGATGATAAGACAATAATGTGGTGGTTAATACCAGAATCATACCCTGATTTTATGACCTTTGTCATTGCTTATACAACCACAACCGCAAAAATAGTGGCCGTTGTAACTTCAGTAAAACCTTCATCAGATGATGACTAGAGTCAGGCAGGGTTTCAAAGAAGGATGGCCTTTGCCAAGAGCTTCAGTCTTGACTCGCTCAAGGCCTTTTTATACCAGTGATCTTAGGAAGCGTTTGTATAAAGCTGAGTTTGGTTGTGTGGCTGGTTAGTTGGTTGATTGATTGATTGGTTGGTCGTTTGGTTGGTTGATTGCCTGGTTGGTCGTTTGGCTGGCTGGTTGATTGCCTGGTTGGTTGGTTAAATGGTTGGTTGGCTGGTCGTTTGGTCAGTTGGATGGTTGGTCGGTTGGCTGGTCATTAGATCTGATGTGCTATGTTCAACTCTATATCTGATGTTAAGTTTAAGTGACCTTTCTGTTTCTCTTACGTTCAATCCATGGCATTCTCAGCATGCCTCTGGATAACCATATTTCTGTTGCTACAAATCTTTTCTTCCTCTGCAAGGTAATTATCTAGCATTCACTGAATATGAAGACGAATATAAAACAGCAGTTCAGTAGCCCTTTCTTTGTTTCTAACAATTTTTTTCTGTTTCTTATTACTTTGCATAGTTTTTGGAAGGCATCTTTTGTTATTCCAAAGAACCCTCGGATTTCAGTGTTTCACTTTCCGTCTTTCCCAAATATTTAAATGTTTGTAATTGCTTGATTTTGGTATCTCCAATTCGTAATTTGCATGTTGGAATTGATTAAAAGAGGAATATTAATGCATCCAGCACGTATTGAGTAGGTATCTCCACTTATTTGCTAAAAAAAAAGAGTATAGCATGATGAAAAAAGGTTCCAAACTTGATGAAAATAGTTTTATCATCAAAATGTTTATTATTAAGAGGAAAAAGTAAAGTATTTTATATCATTTTATTCATTTTTTGAATCCTTTCTAGCGCGTTCGAAATTTTGGTTAAAAATCTTGTTTTTTACGTCTTTAGTCCCTTCTTTTTTGGAAAAAAAACACATTGATTTGGAAATTCTTGGAAAAATCAAATAATTACAGGATTTTAATGAAACTTTCAGGATTTATTCACAAATGAATTATTTTGACATTTTTTTTTTTTTAGAAAACTTAGTAAAAATAATTTATTTTTTTTTACATCTGTTAGCCTCCACTTATTTAATTTCAAGAAATTAAAATTTCAGCCTCTTCATATTTATATGAGTTAAAAGCCGGACTCCTTGGATAATTTAAATCATCAATTTGTTTTTATCAAACAGCAACACCATTTGCCGAAAATCTGCTCCGCATGGTAAAATAAAAAATTCAATAAAACTATGATATTATTTAATTAGGGGAGATTTTAAATGCTTTTATAAATAAGATATATTAAGGATATTATTGTCTTAAGAAAAAAAAACCTTTTTCGATGAATAATGCACTTTTACAAGAATTGTTTAGGTTTTTTTTATTTTAATTAGAAAAATTTAAGTTTTAAATCTTTTAAAATTTTGTATTAATTTCAGCCTTTTAGATTATATTATCATTAAGTGAATACTATATTTACTAATCATAAATGGTAAGACTTACTACTAGTCATCAATTTCCAAAATTTTTAAAAGAATTTTGATTTTTTTCTGTATATAAACGTGTCCATTTTTGAAATTATTCCTAAAATTAAATTACGAAGAATATTTGCTTATGTTATGTCAACATTGTAGATTCGATTTGGTATATTGATTGATTTTGTTTAGCGGCATCTCTATGGGTCTGTCTATATTTCTGAGATGAGGTATTATGTACATTATTTACATTATTCGGACTATTGTCCTCATCTTTGTCGCCATATTTATCACAACATTTGGACCGTTGTACGCTCCGGCCATCTTCAGGTGGTTGGAATTTCGAACTGAACCCTTTATTTCGCTCACTGGGGTTGAGTGTTCAAGTTTCACGTGCCATGTTTGATGGATGTCAGTTATCAGTTATCTCCTGCAAATTTCCCGTCTGAAAGTTCTCCACTGCCTTAACCGGGTATTTTGGGTCCTGTGACTTTGAGACCTGTCACTGGATCAAACCAACGCCTTTATCCACTGTGCCATGTGTCCTTGAGGACATCTGGGTATGAATTTCTCGGTATTATAAACCTAATGTCTTCAGCAATCATTTTTACCAGTGCTCATATTGCAATTTTGCTGTTATCATTGCATGTTTTTTTTTTACCAGAACTTATATTGCAACTTTGTATAATCATTGCTTTTCTCTGGCACTCCTTATTACTGGTTCTCATATTGTATTTATTTCTATGCTTGGTCGGCTCTATGGGTTATTCAATACTGAAATCTAAATATTTTGCAAACAATTTTATGGCTTCAACTACAGATGGAATGTATTGTTGGTCATTTTGCTATAAAATGTATTGGTGGTAATGCTACTATATGTTCTGTTGGCAAAATCTTTCGCATAAAGATGTATTGCTGGTAATTTTTACTAAAAATATATATTTTTATACTTTCATGGTTTTTGTTTTGGGGTTCAATGTTTGCCCATAGATGGAACCCTAGCAGGTGCTACTACGCCGGGTCAGGGTGTACGTAGGAACAAGAGTAGTTAACAGGTAGTTCCACACTCTTCAAAACTTCCAATTTCTCGATCAGAACTCTTGCTGCTGGATGTAGTTTATCATCATACCTTTGGACTAGCGAGAAGTGCAGGAGAAGAAATTGTTAACAAGAAACTTACGGTTTCATCTAGCCAATTCAACTGTAAATTGATGAGACCTAGCCGCCAACCTAGTACTGCGCTCAAATTTATAAAGTCTACATACCATAGCGGGAAACTCATCAAGAACATTTACCATGTAAATCTTTATAGAAAAGGTGTTGAGAAGCTACGTTACGGCTGTGGGAAGGTGATTGAAACCAAAATGTCAGGTCAGATACTTCTTTGGGTTTTGTAAAGAATTTCTGGATATATATAACAGAAGCACCAAACCAGGTGTGGCAATAATATTCGATGCACAAACGAATGGTAGACTTATAAAAGTGAAACACAGAGGATCCAGCTTGAATGCGGAAAACGATGTTTCTAAAATCAGATCTTGAGTTGCGTCAATTGTCGATTCTGGGGTTGGAGACAGTTGATTGAACCCACAATGGTCAGCGAAACAAAATGGCGACGAACATGATGACCAGATAGGGAAGTATGGGTGACGGCGGAAGAACAGAAATACGACCAGTAAAAGACTGCAAAGCTTGACCATGAACCTCGAAAGGTTGATGCTAAAAACGAGAAGAAAACATATCGATGGAAATTCCAAGAGATAAGAAAAAAAACAAACAAAAAATAGCAGTCAAAATGTCGCGCAGAGTTAAGTAAATTCCTTCTGCAGCACTGTGCACTATTTTCGGCATTATGTGCATGGAAATTGGGCACATCGAGACGGTGTAATGAGTAGCAATCTTGTTTGTTAGAACAATTACGACTGAGTAGTGAGTTTGATCCTCATTGGGTGCCCCATACTTTCAGCCTTGTGCCACATTTAAGATATGCTTGGAAAATCACTATGTAAATGGAAATTGAACTATTTTTTCTTCAAGTACATGCAACGTTTTTTTAAAAAAAATCTTTAGCTACCTTCTTAAATAGCTTTAAGTAAACATTGTAAGTTGCTCGAAAAACTACATCACACTCCTCCCCGGTCTTTTGAACAGGAGTAGAGATTTATCTCTTGTTTCCTGTTTAGGATTGGGTTTCTGGTTACTTCTGAAATATTCTAATTCTCATTCACACCCTGTAGCCCCTTGCGTCTTAGTGACATCATCGCCTTGCTTGGGGTGAATTGATTTATAAAAAAAAAAAAAAAAAAAAAAAAAAAAAAAAAAACATGAACTCTTTTATCAACAGTAAATTTTAAAGATGTGTGTAGAGCTATATTGGTTGAATGTGATGGCTCAACTAGGTAAAATCTCTTTTGTAAACTTTGATTTTATTAATTTATTATTTACATCGATATTTTCGTTAAATAAATAGAGTCCATTTCATTCATAATATGCTGAGGATGATGTGAATATACATCGGAATATATTAATACAACAAATATCCGTTAATCAAATTTGATTGCCTACAAGCAGGTCTTTTGGAGCTACTTTTGTAAATGCTTTGATACTTCTAAATAAAAGCTTTTATTCTTTAAAATACTTTTATATTAAAAAAAAAAAAAAACGCCCGAAAAGCTTTATTGATAACTACAGAAAAAAAAAATTCAGATGTTAGAAAAAAAAAAAATTAGACCTCTTTTAGAATGAGTTTTCCCCCAGCAGTAAAAAATGCCTTAATCTTGTCCGGGTCGCAAGAATTTGGGATTCTAACCTCTTTATTAAGTTCTTTGCTTGTCGACCGTCCGTTCACATTTTCGAAGCTTTTCGCTCTCACGCGTAATAACTGCCCTTCGCTACTGATTTTTACACTTTCCGGTTCGAAGTTGCTGATATGGACCTCGACAGAGAACTTTTCCTGACCGTCTTCAAAATTCCGTCTTGGTAACATGGGAGATGTCTTCATTGGGTGGAAGCTTACTGGCACACGTCTCGAAGGTGAAGGACTGGATTGTCTCGGTCTACTCGCGCTTAAGTGGTCAGCATACTTGGGTGGTGGCAACAAGGCTTCGGCTGTCAAGTAGCCATCGGATGACATGACACAGTTGAGGCTTTTCAGGTCAACGTTGGCAGGCAACGCCACTTTACGACTGTATTCAACCATCTCTGATGATTCACCGTCTTTCTGTTCGTGCTTCGCGTGAACCTGTCAGAAAAGGAGAAAGGATAATTAACATAATAAATGCTCGTTTGCTTCAACATATTCATTTACAGATCTTAAATATCGTTGAACTGCGTGAATAATCAGTGATTCACAGATATATACTGAGCTAAAAAAAAGAAGAAGAGAAATAATGGCTGCTTAATATTTGTTTTTTTCTGGTAATGGCCGAGTGGTTAGAACGTTCTATGAGAGCCGGGTTCGATTCTCACCGTAGTCGATTTGTCAAGGAGTCACCTAGAGGAGGCGATCCCAGTGCACGGCATCTTTGAAAAGTGCCTGTAAACCATACCACGGGTTGACCCATGCCTTGTGAGTGAAACTGGGTAGATGGAACCCATGGAAGCCGTCGGTGGTTGTCTGACGTCACAAGTGTTATAATGGAACACACCTATTCTATAGTTAATAGACTCTCCCACCTATAATAAGCAGGAGTTGTAGGTGGGCTCAGTGAGTTGGTCAGTCAGTCGACTGGCTGATCGGTTGAACTCTCTGCCTTCGGGCGGGGAGGAACCCGAGGGAGGCTACGCCGAAGGGCGGATTCTCTTTCGGGGAGGTAAACCGACCCTGAACTCGTTTATACGGGTTCAATGGGCATATTTTTGGCAGAGCCCACGGGCTCGGAGATCCCACGTTAAACCGGCCTTGTGCCACATGATGCCCTCGTGGAGGGGGTGACTAAATATCGTTGTTCAGTCAGTCGATGCTGGACGACCGTTAGTCGGATATTAAAAGTATCAGCGACCACCACTAGATTTCTCTGTGTCATTACCTATTATATCAAGTTCCTAACGTTTTGTACGTCGAACCTATTTTAGGACCGACTTAGTGAAATACAAGCCTCCACTGTGAAACTACTCTACAACAACAAGTTATCGTGACCGAGGGTTGATCACGTTAGAGAACGTGTTCTCCTCCGAAAACTAAGGTCCGCTCATAGTTACAGTATAAACCACAGATGGTCTCTGCGGATGTTGAACGTATCTGAGCAGGTGTCTGCAATGAGGATTAGCTATCCGCCCTAGTAGAATAACATCTTCGGACTCTGTGCCATTTACAATGCAGCAGCCAAAGGCGAATCGGCGAGCCGAGTTCAAATTCCTGCTTAGTCTTTTGCGATAAATTTTGCACTAATGCCATCGGGAAAGGCTTGAGTTCTTCTCTTGTCAAAAAGTAAAAAGAACAATTGTTTATCTTTTTCTTTTGATGAAGAAAACAAAAAGAATCATATCTGATACCTGCTTAACATTTTTCTTACCTGCAACATCTATTAAGGCACTATTCAACAGCTAACTGCACAGGTAGTGGATTGCTTATTTACAAGAATAATCTTATATTTACAACATTCTAAATGTTAATACAATTAAAACTAATGCAATATTTATTTACCAATTTATAAAGAAATAAATGCGAAATTTTTTTATTCATAAATTTACGAACGTTTACCAGATTATTACAATATGTGAACCAATTATAAGGAAATTTGTATTATTTACTATTTTATAAAGTTCGAATCAATTGAAAATTAGTCAATATTTTACCAAACATTCTAATAAACAATTTAATAAATACAGAAATCTTTCAATTAGTGCGACTGACATTGGTAGCTATAAAAATCAATTTTCAATTACTATGGTTAAACTGAAGAATGTTTTACTGTACTAATCAAGTATCATGTATGCACTAATTGAATTTTAATATATAAAAATTTTAGCGCACTAAACAAAAATCGAATTCGCATTAATCAAGGGATGACTATAAATAGTGTTTATAATTTTTGTTGTCAATTCTCAAGAACAAAGAAAATGTATAAATTCATTTTCATATGCTTAGGCTTGATTCCAATTCTAATCATCGCATTTAAAACAAGAAACAGTGAAGTTAACTAAAATAATTATAGAGTCAATAGAAAAAAATGTCCTTTTTTTGGTTGGCACGAAGGTTAACGTCTGCTATTTTTTCTTTATTAACTGTGAATTAGTATGATTCCTGGGAAATATGCGAATGTTTACTGAGGTGAGTTTAATTGGTACGTGAATGATATGCACGCATCAGTTGCAATTTTACTATCTTGGGCTTGTCTCGCGGGGTGGGACGGATATAAAGATCCCCTCTTCACACATAACTTTTACCGACCGCCTGATGATTGCGTGAAAGCAGATTAAACTAGTGGTCGGTCACTGCTCACTGGAAATTTTATATATATATATATATATATATATATAAGTTGCGAAGAACTTGGTAAACCGAATGGGTAATTCCAAGGAGGATGAAATCCTGAGAGCTCAATGTGAATACAGAGCTAATATTTAATGAAAAACAGACCACGTTAAAAGGTACCATTACAATAATTTATTTCACCAAAATCCTTTTTAAAGGACTCGGATCATGTTTCGTTGTTGGAATTTACCTGATGATCCGGAATCCTTTAAAAAGGATTTTGTGAAATAAATTATTGTAATGGTTTTTTTAAAGTGGTCTGTTTTTCATTATAATATATATATATATATATATATATATATATATATATATATATATATATATAGCAAATGGATTTCCGGCAAATATTTCCGGTTTAGTAAAGTTCAAATTACTGCTTAAACACACATTCGACGAGGTTCCTCTGTGGGTGAATGGTCAACAGACACCTTAGACCAAATGACGTTTTCCGTATGGGATACAGGTTCGATTCCTTTCGGAGGACGCATTTTTTTCTACGATATTTCCCAAATATTCAGGTCGGTTAATGTAATTAACACTGTTTAATTAAAAAACGGAGCATTTACTGAAATAAGTTGTATCCATAAAAATGATGTATAAACATAATATATATATATATATATATATGTGTGTGTGTGTGTGTGTGTGTGTAATTTCTAAAGAAAAGGATGGAATCTTATGAAAGGAAAATATGCTCAGTATTCGAACCTGTCTTCTGCTTCGAGTATCTACTAAAAATAACGTTTAAGTAATAAAAATATCTCAGATTAATAAAAAAATGAAATGAATGAATCCCTTTCTTTAGAAGTTGCTTTGTTTACATTAGTAAACGAAACTAACCAGATATGTTTATTTCGAGAGTCTGAGAAAAATCTGGCTTTAAAGTTGCTATTCAACTTTGGTTGATCGTCTATCCTCGACGTAGCCGAGCGATCCAAAGCACGTCAGGTGTACTGACGGTTTCCCCTAGTGAAATATACTGTTCAATAAATAAACGGAACGCCTTCTCAACTATCCGCTAAAAATAACATTTGAATATATATATATATATATATATATATATATATATATATATATATATATATATATATATGTATATATATATATATATATTATTGATTAAAGAATATCAAACACTTAAAATCCCATAGTATTTGATATTCTTTAATTAATAATAATTTTGCTCTGCCTCTTGACATATAGTTCCCCTGGATCTATATCCGCCTGGAAATTCCATACGGATTACCATTGCCATATTGAACGCCTCAGAGGCCTCAGAAGCCCTTTCTCATTTATTCGATGGTCAAGTTCTAAGGAATAGATTCTATATTGATGCTTAGACATACCTAGCAAGAAGATGCTGAAAAATTCTTGGCCCATAGAAGCATGCATTCCCCACCAAAAATCTAATATTTGATCATTTAATCAGATTTTGAAGATTGGTCAGGTTAATGACTTTTTAACACACCCATGTACGTTGAATTTTTAATTCAACATTATCAAAAAAATAAACAGAAAAATGACAAACAAAAGCTATGTATGAATGGAAGCACCTGGATCAGAGATTTTAAAAATTGCTGTAAAAATTGTTATTTATAGCATTGAATGTGTGACTCAACCAGATTGATTTGTTTGGTTTGTTGATTTTATTTAGAAGCATATCAACCTCTATGGATTATTTAATGACGAAATCTAAATATTTTTTTGGTATAATCGAAAAGATTAATAAAACTGGCCGGTGTTACAAAAACACAATTAAAACACAATTAAAATACAATTAAAATACAATTAAAACACAATTAAAACACAATTAAAATACAAGTGTCATACATGATTCACGTTTGAGCGATCATATCTCATACGATACGTGACTGACAAGGCAGAAGATTTTCCCGCAGTAGGCTACCGTTTTTTTCTGCGGTAGACTGGTTACCAACCAAGGCTAGTCTATCCTACTATTTAATCTATAACTGGGAGGGGGAGAGAAGAGATGGATTCATACCTTTCTCAACAGTATTTGCGCTTAAGTGAATGTAACAGGCCCGGATGTAATTTGAACTCAGTTCATTCGATTTTCATTCCGGGCCATCCAAGAAAACAATACTTACCTGCAACTTATTATCTACTAATCGGACTTCGATCTCTTGTGGTTCAAATTGACGCACATCAAAACGCGTGGTAAACACTGGTCGACCATGGATATCCTTAGATATAAACTTTTCCGATCCGGTTGGGTTGGGTGAGGCAGATCGTCGCAAACCGGCAGAGATTGGCCTTAGGGTCAACATGTCGCGATGCATCCGGTCAAGTTCCTTACACCAGTCTGTATTGCCAAGGTCTTGTTGGATTTCGGAAAGAATTTTGTTATGTCGATCCAAGAGGGTCATATCGTCGCTGAGGACTGGAATTTCAATAGACATCATGGCGGGTGAATTGAACAGCTGTAAAGATAGAATGAGAAAAATTGGAGGAGAATGAAGGACAGAAAATGAAGAAAAATGAATTAGAAAGAAAGAAAGAAAGAAAGAAAGAAAGAAAGAAAGGGGGAAATATACAAAGATTATGAAGGAGAAAGAGAAAGACAGATGGAAATATAGAAAGATTAAGAAGGGGAAATAGAAAGAGAGAGAGAGAGAGTGGGGAGTATAGAAATATTAGGAAGGAGAAGGAGGAAATGAGGGAAAGAGGGGAATATAGAAAGATTAGGAAAGAGAAAGAGTAAGAGAGAAGGGGTAAATATGGAAATATTAGGAAGGAGAAAGAAAGAGAGCGGAAAATATAGAAAGATTACGAAGGAGAAAGCGAAAGAGGTAAAGAAAGAAAGAAATATAGAAAGATTAGGAAGGAGAAAGAGAGAGAAAGCGGGGGAATACCGAAAGACTAGGAAGGTGAAAGAGAAAGAGGGAGAGAGAAATGGAAATATAACAATATTAGGAAGGAGAAAGAAAAAGGGAGAGAGAGAGGGGGGAATATAGAAAGATTAGAAAGGTAAAAGGGAAACGTAAAAGTGAAAGGCAGAGAGAGAGAATATAAAAATATTAGGAAGGAGGAAGAGAAAGAGATAAGGAATAAACAGCGTATTTTGAAATATATTGTTGAAAATAAAGGAAGATAAGGGAATAGAATTTAAAGCAGCAGATTTGAAACATTTTTCTGCATCGTATTTGAATTAACAGATCGCCACAGCCAACAAGCACAATTGGCAAAACATCGGCTAATTAGCCTAATTGCTAATTGATTCAGACTTTATAATATAAATAATAAATAATGTAAATGAACAATCTAATAAATAAATAGTGTTTATCATTTCTGTTGTCAATTCTTAAGAACAAAAAAAAAAGATATGTATAAATTCACTTTTATCATATATTTTTATTTGGATAAAAATAACAGTACCAATCGTTAATAATTGGTTGTATATTATTTTTGTATACTAGAAGTAAGTAATATTTCTTTTAAATCAGATTAATTTAACATTAAATTTTCTAATTTTACTAAAATAACGTGTCAGAAACTTTTTTAAATATTTTTAAAATCGATAAATTTGTGTTTGTTTACAAATTTCGTAAAATTAAGAAAATGGCGGGAATTACGAAAATTTTAAATTCCAAAATTAAATTTGACATTCCAATGTATATAGTTTCTATCTGAAATACACCAGAATTGTTTCCTTAATGGAAATAATAAATTTAATGATTAAACTTTCAATTAAAGCTAAAATGAAATCTTCAAGCATGTTTTTTCATTTTTAAAAATTTATTTTAAAGTTAGGTATCGGAAATTTTGCCGGCAAAAGTGGAGGTACCTTTATTCCAATTGTAATCATTCCTGTTTAAAACAACAGACATTATCAAAGAGTGAAGGTAGCTAAAAAAGCGGTGTCATGGGAAAAAATCGTCCTTTTGACACTACGGCTTGTTACCGGTAAGTTTATCCATGTTTGCTGATGTATCTTTGACGAGTGCAATAGTGCATTTGCGAAACTTGAAATTGGAAAGTTAAGTAATTTGAGCTTTTATTGATCTACTAACTGTTGTTGCTCTTCATTTTTTTCGTTTTTCTTTTTCTTTTTTTGTACCTAAACTTTATGGATTTAAGCGTACTAATGACGGCAATTTTACAGTTAAAATGGCAGTTAAATCTTATAGTTAAACTGGCTAGATCTAACCGTAAGTTCTGTGTTAAGTTCTATGTTAACGGCTTCTTCTCTCGCAGTTCTCTCTTGTGGGACACTGTTCTAGCTTCGCAGTCAACATTGATCTTCAACAATGTAAATGCCATGTCAGTCATTATCTTGTGTCTTCTTAATTCCTGTTCTTCTATTGTCTTCTTTTCTTAAAAATATTTTCTTTTTCTCATATTGTCTCACACTCTTTTCATCTTAGCAACTTTTGCTTTGCTTGGTCTGAAATGATTGAAAAAATATTGAGTACGTTATTTCTAAAAATCTGATTGCCTTTCAACGCATTAAACTCCTGTAAATTACTAACCGACCGTGTTAATAATAATAATAATAATAATAATAATAATAATAATAATAATAATAAATAAATGAATAAATAAATAAAATGGTCTTGGAAGATTGCAGGAAAAAAGGTAGAAATCTCAGCACACATTGGATAAATTACCATGAACGTTTTGATGGTGTGCCACAGTCTTAGATCCTTAATGCTTTGTATTATGGGAACTTACCCATAATAATAATGGACTATTCCTGACATTATAAATACTGCGCCTCTCAAGAGGTATGAATGTTGTAAGACGAGGAGAGATAATTGAGAGCATATTGTAAGGACATTGGAATAGTGATACTTGTTGAGACAACATAGTTCACTCTAACCAAATCTGATAGTCATTACTAATACTTCTACTTCTTTGTATTATATTTCTGTTGTAATATATCTTTGTATTCCATACCTATGTTCGTGTTATTCTTTCATTGGTTCTAACCTTGGACCATCACCGTGGTACAAGGAACTTGGACCATAACAATTTACAAAGTTTCCTTGGTGATAGTAAATTTCCTGAAATATAACATGAAAAACATGTGGGAAACTTTATTATACCAAAATCACACCAAAGGTACTGCCACTTCCAACTGTTTGAATATCCGACGAGGAATCTTCCAAGGAGGCTCCCTATCGCCCTTTCTGTTCTCTCTGTCCTTAATCACTTTTATGCATGAACTAAACAATAATAGTTATGGATACAAACTAATCAAAAAAATATTCAATCACCTACTTTATATGGATGATTTGAAGCACTTTGCCAAAGACGACAATGAGTTGAATGGCTTCCTCAATACTGTAAAATGTTTCAGTGATGACATCGGTATGGATTTCGAATTAGATAAATGTGCCAAAGAAAGGGAGCATTACAGAAACATACACAAAGATTAGGGACCTTGAAGAAGAAGAAGAAGAAGAAGAAGAAGAAGAAGAAGAAGAAGAAGAAGCCTATAAGTACATAGGAGTCAGCGAAGAAGATGGAATACAGCATATGAATGAGAAAGTAGGAAAAGAATACTAGAGGCGTGTGCGTCTGGTGTTAAATACCGACTTGAATTCATGAAACAGGAACTCAGCCATAAACACTTTGGCTGTCTCTGTTGTACAATACAGTTTCAACATCCTTAATTAGACCATAGCTGATATTAAGCGAATGAATATCAAAACGAGAAAGTTTCTCAATTGTCACGGCATGCATCATCCTAAGGCTGGTGTTGGTGTATGTGTCTAGATCCGGAGGAGTCAGAGGTTTAGTTCAACTAGAACTGTCTTACAAAGCCTGAACAATCGGTTTTCAAAGATACCTGGAAACTACAGAAAACTGGATAATGATCTGTGTCAAATAATATGAAAGAAATAAGAAACTTTATATATAAAAGGCAGGATCTGTGTGTGTGTGTGTGTGTGTGTGTGTGTGTGTGTGTGTGTGTGTGTAATGAATGCACGGCCGCAATTTTCAACGGATTTGCACCAAAATTTACATGCACATGCTCCAAGTTAGTGGAAAGGCTAAGACTGACTTTGCATTTTACAACTGCCATTGATAGTGGAAATAATCGATTTTTTTATACTTCTACGGCAGTTTTCATGTAGTTTGCGGCCATTTTGTACTGGCCAAAGTGAGAGCCTATAGCTGGCTGCAACGAATAGTCAGCAAGATTCTATTGGCCAGCGTGAGAGCCAACAGCTGACTGACACGAATGTTAACTAGCATGCTAGCATTAAAAAAATCGATAACTGCATTAGTCACAAGTGGGAAAAATTTAAATCTGCATGGCACTTTACTCCAATTGGCTCATTCGCTTGCTTAAACTCAACGTTGATTCTGATTCCGCAGAACTGGGTTGGGTGTGAAAAAGTATTTGTTGTTAACATTCTTTTTCATTCGTTTTTTTCATTTACGTGTCCTTTTTTTTTTTAAAGCTGATCGTTTTGTGTTGATTTTGTTTAGTTCTTTTTTCGTAACAGGTTTAATGTTTAGTATAGAGCTTAGAAAAAATTCGCAGTGTGAGATAGGCAAGAAGTAAGGCATGTAGCAACATCAGCACAGCAAAGGGCACTCTTTTAAAGGCAAGGAAGGGCAAAAATATTTTAAGTCAAGTGATAGCGATTGCTGTATGAGTCGTACGATTTTTGAATCAAGCACGGGCAACGCCGGGCCATGCTGCTAGTTTGGTAATAAAGGAAGCCAATGTATTCAAAAGGGAATTTCAGGTGAATGAAGAAGGGCAAATAAAACATAATAACACCTACTGCAGCGGCAAAGAACCTAAAAAAGAACGCAAATGCAATGTTCCAAAGACAGAAAGAATGTCAAGAAAAGCTTTTTCGTGGTCAATACTCTGCCCTGATTTAGACAAACTTCGTATCCATCAGTAGCTACGTAGTGCAGGATTAAAAGCTGAAACTGAAGGTTTTATTCTTGCTGCACACGACTAATGCTTACTTACTAGAAATTACCAAGCATATATACTGAAAAATTGTGTTAACCAGAAAAGCAGATTCTGTGATAAATATTCAGAAGCAATTGACCTATCTTGTATCAGGTTGCACGGTGTTAGCACTCACTGAATATAAAACTTGGCATGATAGAGTGAGCCGATATCTGCACTGGAAAATATACAACTTTTACGTGAAGGAAACTAAAGAAACTGATGTAAACATCACCCAGAACCGGTTACAGACATAGGACGTGTAAAATTTTTATGGAACTTTACACACAGACAGAACAATCAATGTTAATCACATCCAGACATCTTGATCAAAGATCACAAAAACAGAATGTGCTTTCTTATTGATATGACAGTCCTTTCAGACTATAACGTATCTTTGAAGATCTTCAAAAAACTATCAAAATATAACGATTTTGAAGTGGAAATCTAAAAATTGTGGCACATAAGGACATCAATAATTCCTGTTGTAGTTGGAGCACTCAGATTTATTGGAAAGGGTTCCAGATAGATTCATTGAAAGAATTTCTGGTAGACCGTGCCTTAAAGAAATACTAAGAAATTGTACTCACAAGTATAGCTCACACATTACAAACAGATTTATCTATGTACAATGTGGGATCTTAGTTTGCATATATACAAAATTGATCATTGGAAAATGCCATGAAGCCATTTCTAACCTTAGGTCACTGATTATGACCCGGAAGTAAATGTGTATACAACAGAAATCAAAAGAAATCATAATAATAAATGAATAAATAAATAAATTTCCTATAATTGTGGTAAAATTAAAAAAACGACTGAAAACATTGTTTTATTTATTCCATCACCCGATCTGTGTTGCTCTCATTATTGTAGCCTGATTCCTACTTAGCTAGAGTCCGTCTCGTATAAGACACGTGACCGATGCAATTTATTCGTTGACTGCAACCGTATTAGGGCAAAAGATTGACTGTTATCGTCTGACTCAGTACGCCTACAAATACTTCTTTAAATGTTAACCTGTAACCTTTCATACAAGGCAGATCAATTGCTCAGTAACTTGGCATAATTTGTATTTGTTTCTCGTAGTCATTGAGTTTATCATTTCTTTCAGTTGGTTGAAGTCATTCTTTCAATAATTTGTGCTTAAGTAGCACTTGGAGTATTTTTTTCTAGAGAGTTTAGTAATGTTTACTCATTTTTTTAAAATAATTTCACCCCAAGCAAGCCATTAACATAAAAGGAGTTACTGAATGTGAAATAATAAGAAAAAAGAGAAATATTATTAAAGAGCGAGAACAATAGAAGAAGAGGAATCAAGGAGACAGTAGATAACGATTGACATTGCATTTGCATTTCTGAAGATCAAAGTTTAATAAATAAACGAAGCGTCTACTAGTGTACCCACTAAAAATAACGTTTAAAGTGATAAAATATTTTATTGTGCAGTTAGGGGAGAAATCATTATAGTGAATGAAATAGTATCAATATTTTGGTTAGGTTTATTTTTTTTTTATTCTGGTGTCGTTTCGTAGTGATTTTCCGTGTTGTATGTTGGTCTAAACAGTACCAAATATTTTGTTAGGCCGTGTTGGGTGGGTCCACGCTCGGACATTAGTTCTTACCACCCATATCTGTAGAGGCTTTTGTTTTTCCTCTTTAGATATTTTAAGCTACACCTACGGCGTTGGTAATCTTGGCGTACTCGTGACTAACATTCCCGAGGAGAAACATTCTGGACATCATGGGTCCCTTCACAGATGAGATAAGATATACTTTTCACACTACCTCTGCGAGTAAGATGGTGAATAGCTGGTTTGGTTGATTGATTGATTTCTTTGCTTAACACCATAATAACAGCTTATCGTTCATTTAATACCAAAATTTTATTTTCTTGGGAGCTTTGAAGTAATAAAAATATATGTTATTCTGCTTTCACAATTGAATACATGGTAGATGATACTCAGCTTTTGTGTATATACATATTTGTGTGGACATAATTACTAGAGGCAGTGATGTATGTATTTTATGTTGTAGTTTTGTTGAACGTATATTTTGGCCTACAGTTTGATTTCATAAATTGATATTATATGGATTAATGTCATAAAACTGTTCTTTGATGCTGATTGTGCGGTTGGAGCGGCATAACTTATTGGGTTTTTAATGCCGAAATCTAAACATTTTGAACGTAATTGTATGCCTTTAAAATCAGATAAAATGTATTGTTGGTCATTTTGCTATAAAATGTATTGTTGGTCATTTTGCTATAAATATGTATTGTTGGTAATTCTACTATAAATATGTATTGTCGGTGATTTTTTTTTATATAAAAATGTATTTTTACTATAAAAATGTATTTTGATAAGAGGGGCTACCATACCGCCTCATGGTGGACTTGTGAACAACAACAATTAACAATTTCTTTTGATTTTACGATATTGTTGTGTACGTTTGTTTGTGAGAAAGAAAATGGTTGAAGCCTCCAATACAGTTATAATGACCATATTCTCCACACGTGACAATAACTGACGTTATTTTCAGTTAACAATAGGAAAATAGCGTTCTCTACATTCCGCCAGTTGCTAAGGACATTCTGTTTTTTGTTATTATTAGTTACTTTCTTTAATTAAATTCATTTCGTTTTTTGCTTTGAGAAAGTCCACATTGGACGAAACGCGCCAGCAATAACTTCAGTTTTCCTATTGTCATATATATATATATATATATATATATATATATATATATATATATATATAATAAATATAGATAACTAGACTCGTTTCGAAAAAACCCTCAATTTTTTGATTTGCTAATCAAATCAATCTCGAGGAAAAAAATTTTTAAAAAAGAAAGAGCTACAAACATGAACTTCTGCCGACAAAAATCGCACAGATGCAGGTCTGAAGCCCAAAGAAAAAAACCCCGATACGAGTAACAACTAACTAACAAAGGCTCAATACAACCGTAGAGCAGACCTAGATACCTAGTGAGCCAGACAAACCTACCTAGGTTTCACCTAAACGGATCGTCAGGGAAAGTTTGAAACATTATATATATATATATATATATATATATATATATATATATATATATATATCGTTTTGGTGACGTACCAGCTATGTCTAACAAACAGCAAATACTAAAATAATACGTATAAAAATGTAAATTTATATAGCGATAGTAGAGATAAAAAAAAAGATAGAAAGATAGAAATATAGATAGATACAGACATAAAATTAGAGTTAGAGATATACATATATAGTGAGATAGAGAAATGCAGATAGTGATAGAGAGACAGAGATAGATATAAATGTAGATATGCATATAGAGACGGATATAGGGATGAACGTCGATAGAGAGATAGACACAGATAGAGAATTGCAGATAGAGATAGGAAGATGGAGATAGATATGGATTTTACCGATTGAGATGACAGATATAGATGGAGACTTAGCAGCATGGCCCGGCGTTGCCCGTGCTTGATTCAAAAATCGTACGACTCGTACAGCAATCGCTATCACTTGACTTAAAATATTTTTGCTCTTCTTTGCCTTTAAAGGAGTGCCCTTTGCTGTGCTGATGTTGCTACATGCCTTACTTCTTGCCTATCTCACACTGCGAATTTTTTCTAACATTAAATCTTTTTTTTTAAACATTAAATCTGTTACGAAAAAAGAACTAAACAAAATGAACACAAAACGATCAGCTTTAAAAAAGGGCTTGTAACTGGAAAAACCGAATGAAAAAAGAATGTTAACAACAAATACTTTTTCATACTCAACCCAGTTCTGCGGAATCAGAATCAACGTTGAGTTTAAGCAAGCGAATGAGCCAATTGGAGTAAAGTGCCATGCAGATTTAATTTTTTCCCCACTTTGTGACGAATGCAGCTATCGATTTTTTTTGAATGCTAGCTTGCTAGTTAACATTCGTGTCAGTCAGCTGTTGGCTCGCACGCTGGCTAATAGAATCTTCCTGTCTCTTCGTGGCAGCCAGCTATAGGCTGTCACTCTGGCCAGTAGAAAATGGCTGCAAACTACATGAAAACTGCGGTAGAAGCATAAAAAAAATCGATTATTTCCACTATCGATGGGAGTTGGGAAATGCAAAGTCGATCTTGGCCTTTCCACTATCTTCGAGCATGTGTATGTAAATTTTGGTGCAAATCTGTCGAAAATTGCGGCCGTGCATTCGTTCCACCCCCCACACACACCCTGCCTTTTATAGATAGAGATTAGAGAGATAGAGACAGATATAGAGATTAATAGACAGTTGTTTTAAATATAATTTGTTTATGGGCACGATGGATTAATGGACATCGGTTCCTTAAATGTTCGAAGAAAGTCGAGAAACTATTACATTCATTACTTTTGCTACTACCCTTGGGAAAGTTTATGATCCTCTTTTCTAGTCACCCCCAAAATGTGCAAATAGCAGAACAGACCGGTGAAATAGCCTCAAATAGCAACTGGTCGTAATATCATTCAGTTATGTATCGAAAGATACATGATCGCCTCGGATTGTATCACGCATGTCGTCTAACTGACTGTTTGGTGTTTTTGTGCTAATACCTTTGGGAAAGGTATAAATTTATAGTCTTGGTTGGCAACTGTTGAAAGATAGAGTAATGGATAATTACTGTTAGAGACCCCTCAATCAGGTGGGGTTCTTACTATATATATATATATATATATATATATATATATATATATATATATATCCATGCTATGTGTAAATGACCGTATGTGTGATCGGATGCTGTTTATGCATTTCAACTGTTTTCATCCGATTTTTATGAATTTTTTTTGTTTGATAGATAATTCTTCAGTATCGGTTTTGAGTCCAAATTGTTGGCAACAATGGCTCTCCACTACTTCCTGTCCATTATAACTCTCAGCAACGTTTTACTATTTACTATCTGTTCTTGGATATATATCTTTCATAAAAACTTTAATAAAATAGTTTAAATTAGTACAATAATATTATTTATTCAGGGCCACCCCATCATTCAAAATGTTACCCCCCACCCCACATTTGGGGATGTACCTCAGGACCCAAATGTGAACTTACTAATATTGATTTTCAGGTTTAATGGATAGCGGCTCCAATTGAACGGCAAAAAATCCAAGTAATGAAAGACCTGGGGTCAAACGGATTATACTGCTAGTGTGTATGTATATATATATATATATATATATATATATATATATATATATATATATCTCAGCAGTATATAAATATATAATAGAATAAACTGTGATTTCTTCTGATTAGACACGTATCTCGGAAATTCTTAATTTTACATGATTCTAATGTGAATGTTTACTTTGAATCGCTATTTATTCTTGGTCGATAAGGACAATTGAGATTTGATACTGCTTTTTAGCCTCAAATCCAAAACATTCCTTCAAGTGTTAGAAAAAAGTAGATAAAAACATTGATAAAGTTTTTCATCTCCAGCTTAATACACAGAGTTAGGCTAAATCGTTTGATTTTACGACATGGCAACTCCACCGGGAAAAAAAATCTACCTCGTCAGTCATGTATCAAAAAAATACATGATATATATATAAGATGTATACAAGCATATATATATAGCATATATATCTTATACATAATAGTTTATATACATACATATATACAGGTTATATACATTATTTATTAATTATATTTTCTTTAGTTTTTTCTTTAAAGATATATAATTGTTTATGGAATTTTACATTTCTTATAAGCTAGTCAATTCTTTCCATATATATATAGGTTTTTTTTTTTTACATGGGGATATCTGTATTTGTTTGTTTTAAAGGCGTATTTTTTCTTTGAGTGCAGTATATTTGAGTTCTTGGTTTAAAAAGAAATGCAAATTCCATGCCATTCTTTAAATGGACTTTCAATTTTCTATCAATTCTAGTTTGTACGTGGATGGTAATGTCAGGTAAAGGTTTGGAGAATAGTCCAGCTAAACGTTTCTACCTTCGTTATAAATGTTCTGTACTGTTTATCAGGAAATAAATATAATAAAATATAGGTTTAACATATGCTATATTTATGGGTTTTAGTTACCCCAATATCAATGATAGAGCGTATGCAAATATAATAGTGGAAGAAGTCAACACCCAGAGGGCGATAGTCTGTTTCATGGCTTAAACACAAAGATCAGGCCATAGCCGTTTTTTTGCTCGACTTTTTTATATATTCAGGTCAGTGATGCATTTAGGAAGTCAGTTGTATTATTGTAACAGTTATTTTGATGGGTGACAACGGTTTTATACATACACTAAATATATGATTAAATGATTGTTAAAAAGTATGCTTGTTTTAATTTAATTTTAAAAATTATCATATAGGAAGAAAATGAGTAACTACCGACACCGAGGTTCGAGCGTGACACACTGGACTTATGAATGCATGTTTTCCGCCAGGTGTATAAATAGCGATGTCAGGCTACTGACTGCAGTGATTATTGAGTGACTATTGAGTGGAACTATCCAGTCGAATTAGTGTAAATTATTTATACCCTTTTATTATATATTGTCATATAGAATAAAATGGTAACTTAGACACCGAGGTTCGAGCGTGACCTCTGGACTTCTGAATATATATAATTTTTCACCGGGTGCATAAATAGCGATGTCAGGCTGCTGACTGCAGTGATTATGAACTGACTATGAAGTGGAACTATCCAGTCGAATTAGTGTAAATTATTTATACCCTTTTATTATATATTGTCATATAGGAATAAAATGAGTAACTACAGACACCGAGGTTCGAGCGTGACACTCTGGACTTCTGAATATATATAATTTTCTGCCGGGTGCATAAATAGCGATGTCAGGCTACTGACTGCAGTGATTATTGAGTGACTATTGAGTGGAACTATCCAGTCGAATTAGTGTAAATTATTTATGAACCCTTTTATTATATATTGTCAGATAGGAATAAAATGAGTAACTACAGACACCGAGGTTCGAGCGTGACACTCTGGACTTCTGAATATATATAATTTTCTGCCGGGTGCATAAATAGCGATGTCAGGCTACTGACTGTAGTGATTATTGAGTGACTATTTAGTGGAACTATCCAGTCGAATTAGTGTAAATTATTTATACCCTTTTATTATATATTGTAGAATGGGAATAAAATAGTAACTACAGACACCGAGGTTCGAGCGTGACACTCTGGACTTCTGAATATATATAATTTTCTGCCGGCGCTATAAATAGCGATGTCAGGCTACTGACTGCAGTGATTATTGAGTGACTAGCGGGAGTGGAACTATCCAGTCGAATTATGTAAATTATTTATACCTTTTATTATATATTGTCAGATAGGAATAAAATGAGTAACTACAGACACCGAGGTTCGAGCGTGACACTCTGGACTTCTGAAATATATAATTTTCTGCCGGGTGCATAAATAGCGATGTCAGGCTACTGACTGCAGTGATTCCACGTGACTATTGGGGAACTATCCAGTCGAATTAGTGTAAAATTATTTATATAGGTTTATTATATATTGTCAGAAAGGAATAAAATGAGTAACTTTATAACGGAGGTTCGAGCGTGACACTCTGGACTTCTGAATATATATAATTTTTTGCCAGGTGCATAAATAGCGATGTTCGGCTACTGACTGCAGTGATTATTGATTGACTATTGAGGTGGAACTATCCAGTCGAATTAGTGTAAATTATTTATACCCTTTATTATATATTGTCGAAATAGGAATAAAATGGTAACTACAGACACCGAGGTTCGAGCGTGACACTCTGGACTTCTGAATATATATAATTTTTTGCCGGGTGCATAAATAGCGATGTCAGGCTACTGACTGCAGTATTATTTAGTGACTATTGAGTGGAACTATCCAGTCGAATTAGTGTGAATTATTATGAGTCGATGATTTGGTTTGATTTAGGAATTACCAGATGTTAATTTGCCGCACTACTAACAAGATATTAATTATCTTTAAAATGTTTTTACTTATTTGTTCTTGTTAATTTTATTTATTTGCGGTTGTAATTAAATACTGTTTTAATTCTTTAACATTGAAGTCTTGAGTTATACTTAATCATTTAACAGACACCATACACCAGAAAAAAAATATTACATTATTCCGGGATATTTTATATATAAACCATAAATTGTATGGAAGTTTCCAGATGACAAAAATTCTATATATATATTCGCTCTTTATACATAAATCTTTCAGAATACATAGATACATACATACATAGAATGCATATATATTATATAAATTCTGTTTATATAAACATAAATATATATGAATTTATATATACATATAATATATATATATCAGCAAACATAAAGAAATAGCTGAGTTGATTTTACTGATATATGTTTTGAAGAGAAATTTTTATGTTTATCTTTGTGAAAGGCCTACATCCAGGCCAGCTAAATGCTGAATGAAGATAAAGCCAGTATTGGTGCTCTTACTACAACTGGCATGTCCGAGTCACTATTTTAAAATAATGAAAATATTCGTTTTTGGACTTGACTTTTCACATGGAATGATACGGAACTTTCTAAAAAAAAAAAAAAAAACGTCCTATGGCCTCCTCGTCGATATTATGCGTTTCGGTAGACAAAAAATAAATGAAATCAGCACAGTAATGAAATTAAGTTTAATATACCGCAAGTTTTCAAAATTAAAATACCAAACTAAATGTTTACAAAACATTTTTTTAACTGCTGCAAAATGTGTGTTGCAGAATTACCTGGAAAATAATGGTTTTGACTCATTCACATAAACTAATAATTTTAAATACTGTATGTTCGTCTGTTTAAAAATTCGTCTCCAGAACAATAAAATTTGCCTTCGGGCAAACTACTAAACGATGTCAAATGAGTTAGTTTCTAAATCTGCCACAGGAGTAGGTTTAATTTTACCTAATATCTAACCGGTTATTGATCTTATTAGGTTGTCCCAAAGTTCGTAAACACTTGCAAAAAATTGAAATTTTACTCGCCAAGTAATAACAAAAACAACAAAAAATTCCTCAAAATAAAGACCATCATTTTCCAAGACTTTCTGCCATCGATCTGCAAGCTTTCGGATCTGGTGAAAGTACCATTCAGCCGGCTTCGAATCAAAAGAATTCTTGACACGCTTCCTCGACTTCATCAAACGAGTCGAAGGCCCTTCAGAAAGTGTTGCATTAATCGGAAAAGGCCGTAATCTGATGGAGCACAGTTAGGACTCTAGGCTGGATATGGCAGAACCTCAACGCCGTCCAGCTCTTCAAACTTGTCTTTGGTCTTCCTGGCGGTGTGTGGCTTGGCATTGTCCTGCTGCATCAAAGCGCGCTTTCGGTTGATCAGAGCCGGGTACTTTTGCTTCAACTTTCGTAGACCCGCTCCAGTTGCTGACAGTAAGTTCAGCACTGATGGCACGACCATTCGGAACCAACTCAAAATGCACGATTCCTTCAAAGTTCCACCAAACGCACAACATGACTTTCTTGCCGAATCGATCTTGTTTTGGAACCGACGGTGTCTCTTGCCCTTTCTGAAGCCATCGCTTGTCTAAATTGTGCTGGATTCTGTTGCATAAAAATTCAATTTTTCGCAAGTGTTTACGAACTTTTGGGACAACCTAATACTTAATCTTTTCCCATTTAACCCATATATTATTATACCTTTTACTATAGGTATTTCTACATTTTATATTCTCCATTTCAATCTTATCTGATAATCTTCGGTTAATTTACTAATGTCTTTTTTTGGTTTTATTCTTTTAATTTTAATTTTTGATTTTTACATTTTTAATTTTCAAAAGGTTTTTTAAAGGATTTTTGTTTCTTTTCCTGTGTGCGGTCGGTAATTTATTTTTCTTTAAAATTGTATATGGTAAAAATTTGTCCCTATTTTTCCTTATTATCATTTGTTTTTATTAGTTTATGCCATCGTTATTTTTCATCATAAGTTTTTCAATTTTTTATCATACTTTTACTTTATTATTTATTTTTTATTATTCTTTTACTTATTTAGTCATTTTATAATTTTTAAGTTTTTAATTATTATTATTATTATTATTATTGTTAGATTTTACATGCATATATTTTTATGTGTAGCTACATACATATATTTTTATGTGTAGCTATCCATTACTGATTTTTTCTTTTTCGTTTAAGTGCTATGGCTGACATTTATGCTTTAGCGTTCATTAGAACGTGTATAGGTAATCATTAGTTTTGCCTTACCAACTGCACTCCTGATGATGATCCCAGAAAGAGGTGGAAAGTACTTGGGAAATATAAATGATTCTCACTGTTACAGTGAATTTCTTGTCTCATTTAATACGGAAAAATATTCGTGAATATGAAAGGATTGTGATCAAAATAAGCAGACATAATGTTTGTAAGTTATTCAATCAGACTTGCCAAAAAAAGAATTTGCTGGCTAAACACACACAAAATTTATATATATATATATATATATATATATATATATATATATATATATATATAGATAGATGATATGAACAGAATGAGACAGATAAATTTACTTGTATAGAAGAAAATTAGGCGTTGTGGAAAATCAGCGGGATTATATTATTAGAAATCTCTTGCCAGCGCAAGTCCTTTTCAACAGGTTGTGCACATTTAAAATCTTTCTTATTCAACTTTTGTATCTAACAAACAAGCCCAGCATGCGTTCAGATCCCACAAGTAATGACTAAAGCGAACATGATCCTTAAGCTGTTTTCTTTAACACAGCACGCTTATGATAAAGGCATCAACGTTGGTATGTAAATACAGGTTGGAATGAAACAGAAAGAGAGAGAGGGAGAGAGAGTGAGATGAAAAGAGAAAGAGAGAGATAGAGAAGAGCAAAGGTGGGAAAGAAAGAGTGAGAGAGGAGGGGGAGGACAGACGTTAGTTGCTCCAACAAGTTTTGATTGAGTGACGCATTTACATCCAGAACAACAGAATTAGTCAATGAGACATTAAAAAGGAATTTACGTGAAAACCTTTTGCATCACACACACACACACACAGAGTATACATATACAAAGTATACCTACATATATATAAAATATGTGTGTGTGTGTTCTGGAGGTAGTGCTGGAAGCTTCTCGGCCCAGATAAATTCCAAAAATCTCACTGTATCATACATCAAACATTTGGGATTTGGGGGAAGATATTCTCTGTCTGACGAAGAACTTTTCAACGTACCTTCTCGTATATACTACTTTATCTATGTCAGAATAAAATAATGACATAATTTCTTAAGTCCTTACTAATTTTGAAGGTTTATTTACGTGTGATTCTTTATATATATATATATATATATATATATATATATATATATATATATATATATATATGTACAATTATTATTACAATATTTTACTTTTCCTGCAGATCTATACGCATATCTTTTCATAATTACATAATGATACATTTTAGAAGGTAAAGCATTTGATGAATCATTTTTTATTTCTATCTATTTATCTATCTACGTCTCTTCATATCTATCTATCTATCTATCTATCTTATTCACTTCATATCTATCTATCTATCTATCTATCTTATTCACTTCATATCTATCTATCTAATTCACTTCATATCTATCTATCTAATCTATCTATCTATCTATCTATCTAATTCACTTCATATCTATCTAATTCACTTCATATCTATCTATCTATCTATCTAATTCACTTCATATCTATCTATCTATCTATCTATCTAATTCAATTCATATCTATCTATCTATCTATCTATCTATCTATCTATCTATCCAGTTTTTTTAAATAGTTTCCCTCTTAAAGCAAGGCGATATGGCTACTAAAACGCAACTAGTTCATTTGAGTGAAAGAGAATATGACAAAAGTGTGAAGTGTAAGGATAATAAAAAAACGGTTACCAGCCTGTCAAAATATATTACTAAACGTTAATAAATCATGTCAATAAATATTGAACGTAATTAATATCTGTTAATGAATGAAATATATCTTACAATGACGGGCGGAACGTCGTCTCTAAGAATGTTCCATCGGAGGATAATTCACTTGAACTTTTATTATTGAACTACATCCATCTATCTCTACAGGCTTTTCTGTGAAAAGTGTAACTCTCTCAGCCATTAGGTAAACTCTAACAGATGTCTTTAGGGTTTCTTTGGTAACAAAGAAAAGAATACTGAGCTGCTACGTGGCGTCTGTCCTTCTTTACGGCAGCGAATTTGATTTCCTTAAAGATGAAGAAGAGACTCGAGGCGACGGAGATGTGGTTCTACAGAAAGATGCTAAGGATATCATGGACCGAGCGTGTGAGCAATGATGAGGTCTTAGAGAGGTTGCAAACAAAGAGGAAATTTATACTTAATATCAGAAAGAGGCAGCTGAAGTTTCTGGGACGCATAATGAGGAAGGAGGGCCTGGAGAATCTGATACTCACGGGTCGAATAGAGGGAAAGATAGACAAGGGAAAACAACGCATGACATACTTGGCGACCAAGTGGATGACAGAAGGTGATCTGTGGGGGGGGAACAGAGGGAAGGAACTTTTTGAGAACTGCAAGGGATAGAGGGAGGCGGCGAGCCAAGATCGCCTACATTCTGAAAGGACATCGCACATGAAAAGGAAAGAATAGTAATGCTTACGTATAAAGCCCCTTTGTCATTCTATCGACATGAAATATCGTCAAGGACTGCAATACAGACAGCATAACTGGTGTCTCTAAACAACTAAAAGAAAATAGATCTTCATTACAAACTTTACCTTGTGCAAAACAGTACCCACTTAATGTATAATACAGTCAGTCAATCAATCAGTCTGTTTCCCTGTCTGTCTGTCTCACGATTTGTTCGTATTTTCCCCTCTCCCAATAGGAGTAGATAGGTTTGCCTATCGTCCGGTTCACATTCCTCTGACGTCTCTGCCTGAAATCCGAAATTTCAGTTATTATTTTTTTCTTCTATCAATAGGAGTACATAATTTTGCTTATCGTCCGGTTCACACTCCTCTCCCCTCTTTTGAACAGGAGTAGATGTTTATCCCTTGTTTCCTGTTTAGGATTGGGTTTCCGTTCCTTCCTAAAGTCTACTTCAACTCTATACTCCTAACGTCTTCGCTTAAACCCTGAAAATTTATTCGCTAATTAAATCTTGACCTCTTCAAGTCTAGAGTTAGCTGTCTGTAGATCTTTCCGGTTATCTTGCCCTTTCTTACGCTAAATACAACTCTACACAGTAACACTCTGATTTGAGTGGCACTTGAGCCTTGTACTGAGTAAACGTTAGTAAACAAAAATGTATCTAGCTATATGAAAGCTTTGCTTAATGGCTGTGATTACGTCATGTTTTATTTTCGATACCGTGAGTGAGTACTCGGCCCAAGTAAAAGCCAAAAATTCTAAAGACGAGCAAGTAACACCGCACTATTTGAAAGGTTAAGGCAATACGATTTTTTCGAGTGTCTTAGCTGTCAGTACATTGGCGCTATTGCAGACATCTGTAACTCGCACATATGATGACGTAGCGGTGACATAATATGTAAAGAGGTAATGTAGCTGTGACTGTATGGCCGTGGCAGCAAACAGAACTTTACGATAAGGATGTGATTGTTGGAATCATGAAGATAAGACTTTTTGAGCCCGAGGTGGAAACCGTTCTAGGCTATTCTCGGGCAACGGAAGCAAGAATTTTTGGCAGATTTTAGCAACAGGGGAAAACTGCAGGTACGTCAACTGCAGGTACACATGCGCGCGCGCACACCACAGAGACAAACACACACACATATATATATATATATATATATATATACAAATGCGAGAAAGAACAGATGGGTAAAATCCACAGTTCGTAGCATTTATTTTTAAAAAAGTGTTCAACATATATATATATATATATATATATATATATATATATATATATATATATATATGTGTGTGAAAAGTGTATATAAATAAATATAAGTATGTATAATTATTTATATATATATATATGTACTTATTAGAAAGCGTCTCAATATCAGAGATAGAGCTAACATATTTGGTTGGATAGATGTGAGTTTGTGACCCTAGGTTTCACGCGTTAGCGATCGTCAGAACAAACTATATATATATATATATATATATATATATATATATATATATATATATATAATATATATATATATATGGGTATATATATATATATATATATATATATATATAAATATATATATATATATATATATATATATATATATGTATATATATATATATATATATATATATATATATATATATATATATATATATATGTATATATATATATATATATATATATATATATATATATATATATATATATATGTATATATATATATATATATATACATATATATATATATAGTATATATATATATATATATATATATATATATATATATATATATATATATATGTATATATATATATATATATGTGTTATATATATATATGTGTGTGTGTGTGTGTGTGTGTGTGTGTGTGTGTGTGTGTGTGTGTGTGTGTGTGCATATATATATAGTCGTTGACCAACAAGGGTGCCTTTATTTACACCACAGCATCTGTTTAGTGGGCCTCAGCTGGAGCAGGGGAGGCATTTTATTATTATAGATCTTGGAAGGTTGGCTCAGTACCACCAAGTCAAACGAGTCACGGTTTTCATTTTTTTCTTGGGCAGATTGTGCGTGAAAGACAAGCGAGTGATCAACGAGGAAATCTTTAAAAAAATATCAATTGAAAGATCACTTCTGCTCAGTATCCGGAAAAAAAAGCTGAAATTCCTTGAAGACATAACGAGGGAGAAGGGATTGGTAAACTTAACACTCACAGAACATACTGAGGGCAAAAGACAGGGGAAGGCAGCGAGTCATCTACCTGAGGAACTTGTGTGAATGGATGACAGAACGGGAGTGGCGGTAGCATATTAGCAAAGTGTAAAAAACTGTATAGAGCCATACGAGATAGAAAGTTGTGGAGAGCCTTGATCGTCTATATCGTGAAGGGAGACGACGCATAGAATAAGTTTAATTTTTTTGGCTATTCAGTTAAAAAATAGCAAAGATTTCCCAACGAGATTACGTTTTTTCTCACGAGACTCAGAAATTCTCGTAATCTCCAAAACTGCATCTTTCATGAACTTTTTCCTGACTCAATTCAATACAACTTGGAAAAATAAACACCTCGTTATCTTTGTAGACGTGTAGATTTAAGATATCCATTTTTGCAATGCATAGTGTTTTCAGTTGCTAGTTGACGTGGGAATAAACTAGTTCGATTTGATAGAGAGAGCTTAAAACTAGAAAAAAGACGCAAACATTTCGATAACGCGCGTTTTGTCGTGCCGAAGAAAGGCATAACAATTTCTTTATCGCGGTCGGGAGGTCATTCTTACTCAAAGATGAGAAGAATTGCGAAGAATTTGCTTTGGTGTCCGCTATCGGACTCTAACCTCTTAGGCACAAAAGATTTTACAGAAATTTATTTGTCACTCCATGCAAAGCAATAAAGCCACATTGAAACAAGGGGTTATTAAGTGGGAAAAATAAGGAAAACGAGAAACTTTGTGATAGATCGAGAACAATATAAGTGTAATCAAGAAGATAGCAACGATTGAAATTGCATTTAAATTTTTGAAGATCAAAATTGGCTGGAAGGCATGGAGTCGGAAGAGAGTTTCACTAGCGAGAAGTGCGAGAAAAGAAAATGATAATATAGAACTTACGGTGACATCTAGCCAATACAACTGTGAATTGATGAGAACTTGCCGTCAATTATATTACTGCGTTTAAATTCTGTAGTAGTAAAGAAAAGACTGTCAACTGATCGTAGCAACTGCAATAGATTTCTTCTGTTTCTCGGCCGCAACACTTGTAGCCAAATCGCAGTCCACACGATAGTCCGACGTAACGGTCCAACATACACCGTAGAAACGACAAAATGGGGTCACACATCCAACCTTCACTTCTCACCAACAACAACGTGTGTTCGTCCCACCGCTCAAAAAAATCATCTCCTTTTATAAGCGAAAAACAACGACTTCTGCTCACCGAGAGAATTTTCTGATTGGTCACGCTATTCAGGGGAGGGAAGACCATTAGCATAGCTTCTAGTCATTGATGTAGATTTTTGCTGACTACTTTTTGGTAATTTTTCTTCGGCAGATCGCACACAAAACACGAACTTTTTTTCGGCGTAACTGACTATCTCTTTCACTACAAATTCATAAAATGTAGGTACCATAGCGAAGATTTTATCAATTACCATGAAAGTATTTCTAGTAAAGACCCAGGGAAGCCATATGACGGTGGAGGGAATATGATTAAAACAGAGATGCCAGGTCCTGACCAATAATATTGCAAATTCTTCATCGGATTTTATCAAGAATCTATAAAAACACAACAGGAACACTGGATCATCTGTGGAAACAGCATTCAAAGTATGAACGAATGGTAGACTTATTAATATGTAACGTAGATTCAAAACAGAAAAAATTGTTTAGCACGATACAGTGAACCAATTTTCTTTTCAACAGACCTAGCAATCGATTCAATGTAATCTTTCTACTTCATGTCAGCCGAGAATATTAGCCCTAGAAGGCGCCAATGAGTCACTATCAAGGAGGTTAGCATCAGCGATGCTAATGAGAGATTGGTAGGCGTTTTCAGGTTACTAACAGAGAGAAATTTCGTTTTGGAGGCGTTAAAATGAACAAGCCATTCCTTGCACATCTAAGTTCACTCAGTTCTGTGACACGCTTAGGCGATCATGTATATTTCGATACATGACTGACGAGGCAGATTTTTTTCCGCGGTATGTTGCCATTACTTTTTGTGGTAGACAAATTGCCATCCAAAGCTATAGAACCCGGTCTGTCCTGCTATTTTCCCATAGATGCGAGTAGAAGAAGTGGATTTATACTTTTCCCAAAGGTTTTAGCACGTAAGTGAATGTAATGGATTCGACTGGAAAGTCAGTCAGTTATGTGACATGTGTGATACACGCGTAGGCGATCATGAATCTTTCGATACATGACTGACGAGGCAGATTTTCCCCCGCAGTAGGTTGCCATTTCTTTCTGCGCTAGGCCAGTTGCTATCCAAGTCAACCTGGTCTGTCCTGCTATTTACCCATAGTTGGGGGTGGGGGAAGAAGAGGATTCATAACTTTCCCAAGTTTATTAGCACGACTGGAATTGGAACTCGGCTCTTTGATTCGTCAATACAAGCCGCTATTCATTACACCACCTCCTGCTCTCCATTACACTCGACTCAATTAGGTCGATGATCACGTGACCAAATGAAAAGATCAGCTTCAAACAATTACATTTTTTTCTTTGATAATTTTCTATTTTGCTTTCTTTCATTTTTAAATTTTGGCTGGAGTTGTGGGAGGGGCGTAACTAAAAAAAAACGACGGTTTTAAAGATCGGTTTCGTTTCAGTTACGTGCCATGCGTGATACACGCTTAGGCGATCATGTATCTTTCGATACATGACTGACGAGGCAGATTTTTTTCTCGTAGTAGGTTGCTATTTCTTTCTTTGTTAGACCAGTTGCATTCCAAGGCTATAGAACCCGGTCTGTCCTACTATTTACCGATAAATGGGAGGAGAAGAAGAGGATTTATACCTTTCCCAAGGGTATTAGCACGTAAGTAAATGTAATGGATTCGACTAGAAAGTCAGTTATGTGACATGTGTGATACACGCGTAGGCGATCATGTATCTTTTGATACATAACTGACGAGGCAGATTTTTTTTCTCGCAGTAGGTTGCCATTCTTTCTACGGTAGACCAGTTTCCATCCAAGAACCCGGTCTGTCCTGCTGGGGGAGAAGAAGAGGATTCATACCTATCCCAAGGGTATTAGCATGTAAGTGAATGTAATGGATTTGATTGGAATTCGAACTCGGCTCTCCGATTCCTCAATCCGAGTCGCTATCCATTACTCCACCGTAAATCACTATATAACATGCATGCATTCAAAGTCATAGGCAGACGGCGTGTAATGGAGAGAGAATCTTTTTTATAATATGGTTTAACTATTAAAATCATGTTAAAATCCAACGTTATCATTGCAAGCAAGTTGTTGACTGCAATAATTGGATTGCACGTGTTTACATGGGAAAATGATGAGACAAACAGGAAAAATTTATTAACGACGCGTTTCGTCAGTCTTTTTCAGATTATGATGAGAAAATTAAGACAAAATTATGTGAAGAAAAATGCCTTAAAAATTCCCAACCCAACGCCTTGGATATAGATAAAAGAAACAGGCGGACAGACGCTCTCTTGACTTCTGGATATTGAAGGTGATAAAGTATCTAATCTATTTTGATTTATGATTATTACATCCATCACATACAATTTTATCTTTCTTTTCAAAACTTCATAAATGATGGACTATTCCGTTTTGATTGTGTGGAAAGACAAGACATATCAGAGACGTTACTTGGTTTCAGTGAAAGAAAGAAATAAAGAAAGATAAAAGTTTTTAACGTCTCACAAATAATGGACTATTCCGTTTCGATCGTGTGCGAAGATAAAAAAAAACATTAAAGACGTTAGTTGCTTTCAGCAAGAAAATGAAGATGGACGTTTTTAACGTCTGTTTCAGTGAAATGTAAAAGTTGTAAATTTCAAATCTTTTCGTTTGAAGCCCCAAACAACTTAAAATAATTCACATTTATGATTATTATTCCAATATTTTGTTAAAGTTGATAAGCTCAAATATTTATTTAACTAGGCGATAGGGGAAAATTATACAGATATTTTATTGTCGTAGAACTTGCCATGAGCGTATTCAATCATTAACTGAAGAACTTTCCTGTCTTGATAAGAGTTCAAAAACATCTCCGAATCGAATCCTTGTGGGAAGAGAATTATTTTCCACACTCCAACTTCTCTCTAACATGGGGAATATGGCGAGTCTCTCACTGCTCTGTCGCTACTGCTATGGAAAGTGATCGACGAACTCCATGCCTTGGTTCTGCCAGGTCTAATATTCACGGCTAGGACCCGCCATGCCACTTACATAGTAACAACCCATCCACATTCCATCCGTAGCCCATCGGCGAGAAGTAAGTTTCACTCAAGCATCTTCGTCCCGAGAACCACTGCTTCCTGGAACAGACTTCTAAGAGGATCTTTCCTCGATCACTAAAACCTTAACTTGTTCAAGTTTAGAGTCAACAGTTATCTTCCACTCCTATCCTTATAAACTAACCCTTATCGTAACCCTCTTCCTCGAGCGGCTCCCGAACCTTGTAGAAGGTGAACCTTACTGTTAAAAAAAAAAAAGATTAATCAGAAATTTCGAATAGAAAAACAGTGAAATTTTCAAGGGTTAAAACTAGTTCCGTGAAATAAGCCAACTTATGTGTTGTCACACATTATCGTAAATGAAATAACCAAATGTCTAATTAATGTGTGTCATTAAAAAAAAATAACTATTAAAAAATCATATTTAATTAAGAAAAAACACTATTCATAAAAAAAACGTTTAATGTTCTACCTTTGTCTGTGACATAAACCATTTGACGAAGTGAAGATTCGATGAAACGCCTTCGCTGAAGCCCTTTTTTTTTCAGGCGAGGGAATTTAATTCTTACGAACCGGATTCATATTCACAATTGTGATTTTGTGTCAAAAGAGACGCTGCCATAAAGTCAAATTCTCGGCTGACATATTGTTAGGCACGCAGAGTTTGAGAAAAAACAGATAGCATATTTTTCGGTGAACAGTTCGTATTCCCACGATTTTCTATGGCGTGTGACAGATTAAAGTTGAGTAAAACTGGCTGTTTTTTTTATTACTTACTACGTGAGAAATAATGGGGTCTTCTACTTAGGTAAATAGTAACACTTTGTAACCACGACGAGAAAATTTTTTCATTAACCTCACAATTGCATTGCATATACTCGGAATGAGCAAGGTGTTGTTTGGACACTTACCAACAAGTGGCAGTTTATTAAAAATTAAAATAACACAAGAGAATAAAAAAAAAAGGTTTTAATATTACTTCTCCATAGATTAATAGGTAATATTAAAATTGACTGGTCGGTCTATAAAAAATAAGGAAGTTCTTTTTTGAAGACAACATTCACCTGACCTTCTTCGAGCCATGACATTTGTCAGCATCGAAGAATATTGATTTTTGATCATTCTAGAAGTGGGTCCTGTTTATAATATAAATAATGTCAAATCGATCCCTGACTTCGTAAAGAGTTATCTCTACTCTCTTTTTTTACTAACACATGCCAAATTTGAAACTGGACTTTTGATGTCACTAATAATTGCGTACAATTAGGAATTGAGAAAAAGAACAACCTCAGATATCAATGACGTAAATACAGTTCCAATTCGTAAATACAAACAAAGTACAAACAATGCTTTAAAAATTCTAGGATAGACTTGCTGCTGTTTTTATATTATGATGGAGACCTCTCCCTAAAATGATAATAAAAATCAATATTTTCCTGTTCTGAGAAATGAATGCTAAACGACAAAAAATATATTGTCACCAAATTTACCAATTATTTTTTTTTGTTTTTTTAATGATGGGACCAGTCAGTTTAAGTAGTGCTGATTTATGTATAAATAAATAATAATAAAAAATGTAATTTATCACAGAATCAGAGGAACACAGATAAATATGAAATATGAATAAAAACGTTCAATAAAACATTAAAAAGAGGGCTGGACAACAGAATTTTTTTTCAATAATTCTACACAGTAAAAGAGTTTATACAAAAAACAAATGAGAATTATCTAACCCTGGAATGGTCAAAATGTTGTTTAAGCTACTTATTACCGATAGATGGTAGCCTAGTACAAATTAAAGTACCATGAGGAAATCGTATAATGAAAAACAATTTTTAATTGTCTATCTCGACATTTTTAAATATGAAAATATCAACAAGATAGCCAGAAAAAAATTATATGTATATAAAGTTTTCCTGTATAGATTTTTTCTTGAAAAGGAGCATGAAATAGAGAAATATGCTAAATGCCTTCTCTCCAACACTGAAAAGGAAAGCTAGTGAATGGTGCAAAATCTATCTTTACTCAAAGGTCAAACCTGCTATATTGCCAAAGCATGTAAATAAAGTGTATATAATATTTTTATATATACACTAATAAACATAGTTTAATATCTCCCAAAGATAAAAGAGTTATACATGCAATTAGCATCTTATCCACTAGTGAAGTAACTGATCTGCAAGACTAGCTTGTTGATTATTGTGCTACGGATAGTTATTTTAACTACTCTGCACCATAGCAAACTTTACAACTCATACACATGATTTTGCTGACAAGTTTAGTGCCATAATCATTATTTTCATACTTAACTAGAATTAACAGATATTGGGGTAACAAATATATGATGAGCAGCCTTGTTAGTATCTGGCCATAGAAAGCAGATAATTACGCAAACATTTTTAATAAAATATATAGACGGCTAGCGAGAAGCTGTAAGAACGTAAATAATGTTTTTTTTTTTTTTGAAAAGGGGCATTCTAACAAAGTAAATATGTGACATGCCTTCTCTCTAACACCGGAAAGGAAAGCTAGTGGATGTTAAAAATATGTCTTTATTTACGGGTTCAACATGTTATATTGCCAAGGGCTGGAAATAAAGTGTATATAAAGTTTTCCTATATATACACCAATATCTCCCAAAGATAAAAAGAGTTATATATTGTTGAAAATTGACTAATGCATGGAATAATAATGCAACACAAAAGGTAGAGCTGTATTGAAACAAGAAAGTTTACACAATATTTACATATAGTCTTTTGTATATTCCTGGTAACCCGTTCCTGGAGAATGTGTTGACTGAGTCGCAGTCGGGCAGAGTCTCTTGTTGAATCTCTTGATTCGTTCCCTCTCTTCCCGGTACCAACCATATTTATATGGTCGGTACTCCACTATGCAAATTAGGTGGATCCTACCACAACATAATTAATAATTATGTAATTAGTATCATACCCACTATCGAAGTACTGATCCGCAAGACTAGCTTGTTGTTTATTGATCCACGGATAATCATTTCAGTTTTACTGCATTTGTATGTCTACGCTGCAGCATAGAAAACTTTGCAACTCATACAGATGATTTTGGTGTCAGGTTTGACGTCTTTATCATTATTTTGATACTTAACCAGAATTACCAAATATATGCCGAGAAGTCTTGTTAGTATCTGGCCGTAAAAAGTAGATAATTACCCAGACATTTTTAATACAAAATAAAGACGGTTTGAGAGAATTTGGAAGAACATAAATTAAGTTTATATTTGTTTCTACAAAGAATTAGCAGATTATAGAAATATATAATATGCGTTCTCGCCGATCCTGAAAAAAAAAGCTAGTGAATGCTAATGTTACAAAAGCTGTCTTTACCCATAATTCCAGCACGTTATTTTGCAAAAGATTGTCTCTACTCACACGTCTTGGGATACATCTTGTCTTAGCGGCGTCTACCAGTGTAGAATAACAATAATAAACAGCACTTACCGGTGTAAAGGTCCCAGCTAGCGTCCAGCTGGCAGACAAAAATAAAGCAGATTGTAACTTAATACAAACCCTGCAAACTAACAGCTGAATCAAGCTGGTATTTATATAGAAATACCTCCACTCAGGTACCAGCAGCCAATCACAGCCCAAGCAATGGACTATCCCACTTTAGCACAATGAGATGCTCTATGGCAACATAAATAGCTCTCTTTCTAAAGGTTGGATTATTGTTCACTTAGCTTGCTCCACAACTAAGTGTTTATCTCTACCACGTGATTTTTCTACATGGTGCTGTGAACAGGATTTATGACACCCGAAGATTGGGAACTCTTCTTCATTGAAGCAGGCCTATCCACTGACTCGGCCAAAACTCATGCAACAAGGTTTGCAGACGAGAAACTGACAATCGAGAGCCTTTATGCTGGATCGATCCATGCTTAGGGAGCTCGGAGTTGCATTAATGGTAGAAGTTTGTGTATCATCAAGCAGGCTAAGGAAGCCACCACCCAGACAACCCGCATTCAGGCACTAGTAGCCAAGCCTCCCCATCTCAATCTCGAGATGACACCACAACAATTCAGGAAGTTTTGAATTGACTGGGATGTCTTTACCAAGATGACAAATATGCCAAGCTAATATTCACCTATACAATTGTGCTGATGAGACTGTGCAAAAACGCCATAATCAACACGCACCCTAACTTCTTTACCACTGATCCAGATAAGCTACTTGACATGGTAGAAACGTTGGTCACCCAGAGGTCAAGTCCTATCCATCTTGCTTTTTCCTCCATGTCTCAGGATGCGGATGAGCCAATACAAAGTTACCTTTGTCCGCCTCAGAGCCGTAGCTGTTGATTGTAACTTTACCTGCCCTCGTGTGAGCATGACCTGTCTGATATATACATCAAGGACCAGATCATCCGTGGAATAGCTAATGACACACTCCAGGCTGACCTACTGGCCAAAGCTGGGGCACTTAAATCCCTTTGAGCAAAATATCCGTCATGCTGAGGCATTTGAATCAACATTGCGAGACCAAACCTCAATGGCTGGCTTTTCAGATACAGCCGCTGCTCGGCTATCAACATACCGCAGACAGAAGGTACGCCACAAGCCAACGAGGGGATCCGTACCAGCACCTATTGCAACTGGTAATGTTAAACCAAACCACCAGGCTTGCTTAGGTTGTGGTAGCCACCAGCACGGCACCTCAGAACTGGATCCTGCCGGCATTAAAATGCCCAGCATGGGGACAAACATGTAATAATTGTAGGAAGCCCAATCACCTATCGAGGGTATGCCGGGCCAAGAAACTGGCTCAAGCAGTAAGGAAAAGCCCAGAGGCTAATGAAGCCGCCATGGACACACTTATCGCCCACATTACATTCAATCAAACGACAGGCACGTATACATCTAAAGACACAGGCCAGGTAAAGGGGAAATTGATGCATATGTTGTTCCATTCTCGCCAAAACCGGATCCCAGACAAGTTAAGAATATCCCCAGAAATCACAGCACTAGGATGACGATCTTTTTCCTGACAGTGGGGCCACCATATGTCTCTGGAGGACTTAAGCACCTTCTGAATATGGGGCTCACTACCAACAACCTCATTCCATCAAAAAAAGTCGTCCGAGCTGTGGGAGGCTTTACGCTTGTATGTCAGGTTGGCTCCCCGTGGAATTCATTGTCCAAGGAAGAACAACTAAACAAGCCCCTATACATATGCAAAAGATCAAGCGGCTATACTTCAGCAAAAGCAGCCTGCATTGATGTAGGGATACTGTCCAAAGACTTCCCTGAAGCCGACAACTACAATATTACCCCCAAACAGCAATGCAACACATGCCCTTGACAAGTACACATAAAAAATCAGACGCGAGCTCTAAACAATGCAAAGTCGAGGACAACTCCCAACGCGCCCCAAAAACCCCCTTTTCCCCAACAGAACAAAACATTGATAGGCTCAAGAATTGGCTATTAAATCAATTCGCCGAAACGGCGTTCAAAAATAATGGTGAATTCCACCAATGTCTGGCCCCACTGCTCATATATACACCTCAAAAGAAGGAGCAGTCCCCAAAGCCAGACATAACCCAATTCCTGTGCCTTTTCACTTCAAAAGAGCCCGTAAGGCAGGCCCTTTGGGAAGATGTGAAAAGGGGTATCATAACCCCAGTACCCATCGGCATGCCCACTGATTGGTGTAGCACTATGGTAATTACCGCCAAGAAAAATGGCAAACCACGAAGAACCATAGACTACCAACACTTGAATTCACAGTGCAAACGGAAACACACCATACAGGGTCACCATTCCAGCTAGCACTCACAAGTGCCACCGAAACAAAAAGAAAACAGTGTTGGATGCTGTTGATGGATATCACTCCATCCCCTTAGATAAAGAGTCCCAGCCACTCACCACCTTCATCACAGAATGGGAAGGTTCATGTACCTGAGAGTGCCACAAGGTTACCTAGCATCTGGCGATGCCTACACCCGAAGGTATGATGAAGTAATAAAAGACATCCCCCGCAAAGTAAAAAATCGTGGATGACACCCTACTCTATGACTCTGATATTGAAGGAGCCTTTTTCACACCTTCGATTTTCTCCTCCATTGTGCAAAAAACGGCATCGTAATAAAAAGAGAAAATTCCAATTTTTCCAAGACACGGTGCAGTTTGGGGCCTCCAAATAACATCTTCTGGTGTAACCCCTTCTAAATCCATGCTGGAGGCAATATTAAGCTTCCCAATACCCAAAACGCTCACCGATGCCAGATCATGGTTTGGGCTGGTCAACCAAGTCGCTTGGGCATACTCACTGAGCCCAGTCATGTTTCCATTTCGTGATCTCGTAAAACGAGACTCACACTTTACATGGAATAAAAGCCCTTGAGGATGCATTCCAGCATTCAAAGAAGGTCATAGTTGACTTAGTCCGAAAAGGCATCGCAACAAAAAAGAACGAATAACCTGCCTTGCCCCAGATTGGAGCAAAGACGGAATGGGCTTCCCTACTTCTGCAGAAGTATTGCTCATGCACCACTGACAAAGCCCCAGTTTGCTGCCCTGAAGTTTGGCGCCTGATATTTGCTGGTAGCAGATTCTGCATTGATGCTGAACGCAGATATGCACCTATTGAAGGCGAAGCAGCAGCAATTGCGTGGGCATTGGAAAAATGTCGCATTTTTGTAATGGGTTGCCTAAATCTCATAGTGGTTACAGATCATGAACCACTAAAAGGATTATTCGGAGATAGAGACCTTAGTAAAATCCAAACCCCGATTATTCAGGTTAAAGGAGAAAACCCTCAGGTACAGATTCACCATTCAACACTGCCCTGGAAAATGGCACAGAGCCTCCGATGCTGTCTCTCGTAACCCAGCAAACATCTCACAGGCACTCCTAAATGTACTCACTGCTGAACCCTCTCAATCAGACATCATAGAGTCTGACAACATGGATGACTGGGTCAAATCAACAACCCTATTAGCAACATTTGGTGCAAATGACAACCTGGAGCTCATCTCACCAGACGTTATCCGTGCGGCGGGACGCAGCGAACCGCAATGCAAAAAAATTAATTGACGTAATACAAAATGGATTCCAAAGGACGTGCAGCCTCACTGCACCCGAAATCCGTGAATACTGGGAAGTGAGGCACTGCCTAAGTGTTGACGACGGATTAGTGCTATTAGATCAAAGAATCGTTATCCCCACCTCTCAACTCGCAAAAAGTCTTACATAGCCTACATTCTGCACACCAAGGTGAAGTTGGCATGAAGGCACGTGCCAATGAATCTGTTTATTGGCCCGGGATGAATGCTTTAACTCGTAACATTAGAACAGGTTGTACGTTCTGCTCAAAAATTTCCCCGAGTCAACCAAAAGAGCCAATCAACTTGACACCATCTCCCTGATTGGTCATTTCAGCAAATCGTCATGGACATCTTCCATGTTGGGAACCATGGTTACTTAGCATGCGCTGACAGGTTAACAGGCTGGCTAAATTTATACCATTTGAGCCACGGAAAAGCTAATGCCTCAAAGGATTATTTCAATTTGCCGAGACATATTTCAAACCTACGGTGCTCCTGAGGAATTCAGCAGTGATGGTGGGCCACCGTTCACATCCCTTCCATTCAAGCAATTTTACAAGACTGGGCTGTTAAACACAGGTTATCATCTGCTGGTTACCCACAATCCAATGGTCGGGCAGAGCTGCTGTCAAAACAGCCAAAGAGAATCGTAAATGGCAACACAGGAGCTCAAGGATCGTTGGATAATAATCGTGCAGCAAGAGCCACCCTCCAATACAGGAATACGCCTATTCAAAACATCAGGATATCCCTGCTCAACTTCTACTCCACCGCCGACTACGTGACTATATACCATCCACCACACTCTACAAGCCACACGCGAATTGGATAACAACAGCCCAAAATCGCGAGATAAGTCTGTCCCGGCGGAACGCTCGTCTCATAGAGCGATACAACAGAACAGCACACACTTTATTCCCTTTTCAAAAAAGGACAAATAGTGGCAATACAACGACCAACAACCCGCCGATGGGACACAACAAGGTCAGGTCATTGAAACCCTCCCCAACCACCAATAATATATCAGAGTTGACGGATCAGGTAGAATTATCTTACGAAATCGCCGATTCCTCAGGAAACTGGATACACCTACAATTCCAGTTCCAAGACCTAGTGCCTTACCTGAGACCCTTTCACCAGTGCCACAAACATTCGACGCTGGAATAACATCGAACACTGTTCAGTCGTCTACAATAACACGGACAAAAACCCCTCGGGCATTTCCAGACTACATCCTCACAACCAGCCAGGTTTAAAGGAATTCATCCCTCCTCAAAGGCCACTACCCACACGCGATGGGGGGGAAGGAGATGAAGAATAACAATACAATAAACAGCACTTACCAGCGTAAAGGTCCCAGCTAGCGTCCAGCTGGCAGATAAAAATAAAGCAGGTTGTAACTTAATACAAACCTTGCAAACTAACTGATAAATCAGGCTGGAATTTATATAGAAATACCTCCACCAGGTACCAGCAGCCAATCACAGCCCAAACAATGGACTATCCCACTTTAGCACAATGAGATTATCCATGGCACCATAAATAGCTCTCTTTCTAAAGGTTGAATTATTGCCCCCACCCCAGCTTGCTCCACAATTAAATTTATATTTGATTTCCTTTTTTAATGTATACATTAACAATATATTTTACATTCCTATCCTTTTCCATTCTTTTATTCACCTCATTTTGCATGATATCCAGGGAACCTGTCTATCAATTATCCTAAACCTGGATTTTGAAGATATTTTTGAGCGTTCTTTTTGTGTTTTTTAAAATAAAGCGTTAAATGGTCCCTTCATCAAACTCTAAATATTTTGTACGTCGAACAATTTTCGTGTTTTTAAAAAATAATGGTTTTAAACTATATATACATCAGAGTGTGTCTTGTGTTATGGTTGTTTTAAACCAAAAATCCATGTTCAATGTATGAATAATTCTTTTTTTTGAAGTTACAATATATTATAAAAGTTTCGGACTTATTAGTTGGTTTTAATGATTAAAGAACAATCTAGATTAATTTTCTATCAACCTCTTATAGGATTTTAGTTATAATATTTTACCCATATTGGGCTATAAAAATAAATAAGTTTATTTCTGTTTTGCAAAGGTATTTGCATGCAAGTGAATATAACGAATCCAGATGGAATTTGAACTCAACAATATTCATAAGTTAAAACATTCCTGTTGATTTGGATGCATTATACCATACGACCAAAGCTTACAGTAATTGGTATATCAAGAGACCACCCATCTAGGTTCTGACCTTCAACGTTCCAATACTTGATCCCCTTATTTCTGTGGTTCATATGATATTCAGGCAAAATAGTGCTACCAATGTTTTGGCCAATGGATCATTTTGAGATTGAAAAAATCTCTCAGAAGTTGTTTCCGCAAAAAAATTCATTGATCTATAAGACGCAATTAATTTGTTAAAATAAACTCATTATCCATTTTCTAATCTATTGCTTGGGTTGGAACACTGGTTATCTTTCACCGATCGGGCTGGGGAAACCATTACCCATAGAAAGTTTATTCTGACAGGTCGATGTATTGACCGGGGTGTAATTATTGATTTCATAAGAATTGTTTCGGTTTTGGAGAGTAAAAATTTAAATGTCACAAAAAACTATCCTTTATCAAGTTTCAACGTTGGGGTGAGCTTCAGAGGACACAAATAACGAAATAACGATTTCAATCCACCTATTTTAGGTAAACCAACAATTCAGAGGACTTAAAACGATTATTTGGTTACTTATTTTGTGTATCATTATTTACAGTTGTTGTCACGTGACACAAACAATAATCAGTGCATTATTTCAACAAATTTCTACCAAGATTTTCTAAAAAAGAAACATGTCTAAAATAATTTCATTCATTTGTGAACAAGCCCTGAAAGTTTTATCAAAATCCGACAAGTATTTGATTTTTGCAAGAATTTTCAAATCTGTCTTTCACCCCCAAAAAGTTGCTAAAATTTCCTATACAAATCTCCCCCTCTCACCACTGCTGAAGCCAAAATCAAGATTTTTAACCAAATGTTGGAACGTTCTAAAAAAGATAAAAAAAAAAAAAAATTAATAATCAAAAAATCGTTTGCTCTTTCGTCTTAATAATGAAAAAAGACGTTGACGATAAAACTTTGTTTTTATTAATTTTAGGTCATACCTTTCATCATGGTATGCTATTTTTTAGCGAATCAATGGAGGTATCTACTTTTACAAATTTCATAAGTATTTTTATTTTATTTTATTTTTATCCTTTTTATATTCAAAGATGAAATTAATTTTGTTATTGTTTAATTCAATTGTTTCATTTTTTAAACGATTGTTTGGTTATTTGTTTTAGTGCATCATTTTACTTGCAATTATTGCCACGTGACGCAAACAATAATCAGTACATTACTGAAACAAATTTGCATTTTATAGTCATCTGTTGTTTATATTAGTGCGAAGACGGTTTGCATTTAAATAACTCACACTCTTTAATCTTTCTGGATCTAACGCAGTTAATCAAATAAGAGCATTGCTCGTGAAATGTAGCCATTCGACCAGATTTTCAATGGGCGGACGTCAACCTTTCTAAGCACCCACTGTATAAAATCTCAGGTTTGGTCGTTTTTCATTTTTCAATCAAATATATCAATAAAAGGATAAGGATGATAGTGTGTGTGTGTGTGTGTGTGTGTGTGTGTGTGTACGAATGCTTTTTTTCGACGGATTATCACCAAGTTTATTTAAATATGCACATGCTCCAAGTTAGCGAGAAGGCCAAGACCGAATTTGGATTTCCCAACTCCCATCGATAGTGGAAATAATCATTTTTTCATGCTTCTACATCAGTTTCGAAGAATGGTTTTCTTCATTTTGTACTATTGAAAATATTCTTCATGGTTGCCACGAATAGGCAGGAAGATTCCCATCTCTCGTGAGAGCCAACAGTTGACTTCCACGTTCTTAATTCTTAGCATGCTAGCATTTATAAAAAAAATCGATAGTGCATTCGTCGTATTATTGGGAAAATTTAAATATGCATGGTTTTTTATTTTGTTTGTTTCATTAGTTCGATAAACTCAATGTTGATTTTGATTTCGCAGAACTGGGTTCTGTTTATTTGTTGTTAACATTTTTTCATAATATTTTTTCAGTTACGAGTCCTTTTTTAAAGCTGATCGTTTTGTTTTCATTTTGTTTAGTTCTTTTTTCTAACAGATTTAATGTTTAGTATAGAACTTAGAAAAAATTCGCAGTGTGAGATAGGCAAGAAGTAAGGCGTAGCAACATCAGCACGGCAAAGGGATCTCCTTTAAAGGCAAGGAAGGGCAAAAATATTTTAAGTCAAGTGATAGCGATTGCTGTATGAGTCGTACGATTTTTGAATCAAGCACGGGCAACACCGGGCCATGCTGTTAGTATTATGATAAACAAACTTTAGCTACAAATGTTTACATAAAATAGACAAAATGGATGCAAAGAAAAGAAAGACTATTGATGATTATATAACGAAAAGAAATGCTGACTTAAGAATTGGTGAATATTAGTATAATCTGAGTTGTTACTGAAATTTCTGGGAGACATAAGGAGGAAGGAGAATCTGATACTCACGGGTCAAATAGAGTGAAAGAGAGACAATGGAAAGCAGTGCGTGACATACCTGAGCGGGTGGATGACAGAACGTGTTCTGGGGGAGGAAGCAGAGGGAAGGAGCCCTGCTGAGAGCTGCAAAGGATAGAGGGAGGTGGAGAGCCATGATCGCCTACGTCTTGAAAGGACATGGCACATAAAAAGAAAAGAATATTACAGTGTAACCCGGATATAAGAGAGTTGGCGGGACCGGTGAAGAAGTCTCTTATATCCGGGTTTATCTTATATCCGGGTTTGGTCTATTTTGTTTAGGTAACACAGGCTTTAATTTGGGACCAGAGAAAATCTCTCTTATATCCGGGTTTCTCTTATATCCGGGTTTCTCTTATATCCGGGTCTCTTATATCCGGGTTACACTGTAGTAAAAAACAAACAAAACGCGCCTTTTTATAGCCATGTAACATTTTTGCCGACGAGTAGTCGTAGCGAATAAGTAGCGAAGTAATCGCTCTAAGGAACGTGGTTAATCGAAATAGGTACTGCGTAATTTGTTGCAATATTTGTATTGAGCAACGATTTACAGTGAAGTGATTTTTCTAGAATTTGTTCTCTGCTCACCAATTCTGACAGCACTGCGGCAGAGTTGAATCGAAGTGGTGTCTAAGCACACATATATTTAGAGAGTTGTACGTAACAGAGTGATATTTATAGAAAATGTTAATTCAGTGCTGAAAAGCAGAGCAAAGAAAAGACATTTCAGATGGTAGCTTCTCTTGAGGATGACTCATAGGGGGGGAGGGAAAGTGCAGTAGGTCGAGCAAAACGTGACACACCGAATGCGTCAGAGGACTTGTTGACAGTCACGTTTAGAGTAGGTCAGAGGTTTTTTTTTTGTTGGTTTTGAAACCCATGATGAGCAGTCGAACAGGGTATGAAAAAACGATCGGGTGAGAAATTTCAAACGGGGAAAAGTGTTATCTGACAAGGATATGAAAAAAATGGGTGGCAGTTGAAGGGTGAAGAGAGAATTTACAATATTTCTAAATTTGGAATTTTTGGAAATCGTGTCTGTCACTGGCTATCTATCTATCTATCTATCTATCTATCTATCTATCTATCTATCTCAGTGTGTTCATATCTATCTATCTATCTATCTATCTATCTATCTATCTATCTCAGTCTGTTCTATCTATCTATCTATCTATCTATCTATCTATCTATCTATCTATCTATCTATCTAAGTGTGTTCATATCTATCTATCTATCTATCTATCTATCTATCTATCTATCTATCATTCTCAGCCTTTTCATATCTATCAATATATCTCAATATCTATCTATAATTCTTAGTCTTTTCATATCTATCTATCTAGCAGTCTGGGCATATCTATCTATCTATCTATCTATCTATCTATCTATCTATCTATCTATCTATCTATCTCCAATAGTATCTCGATGCATAACATTTGATATTTTTAATAAACAAAAAGTCTTTGTGGCTACAAAAATGCTTGTTTGTTATATTTCTTTGTTTTTTTTCTACTTGTTTTACTGAAAACATTTCGCTCCTGATTTTACACTTGGCTCATTTTCAAAAACAGACAAAACTGTCATTCACATAAAACGACTGCCATCCTTTGTTGCTCCAAGTGCTCTTGACTATAAATCGGGGTGTGTCCGCGAATACGGCATTTGAAATAATTAGCGTAATGAATAAAATGTCACTTAATAACCATTCATTTCTTCTAATACGCAATAAGCATAAATGAAACAATTATAGATGCGTTTCTGTATTGGTGAACGTTAATTTTTAACACTTGCCTTGAATTTCTATATTCCCTCTCGAATAACTCCAGATGCTTTCTCTATACGAAGCATAATCGGGGACTGTTGCTATGGTAACCTAGCTAAAGTGTGCGGAGTGAAGCCGCTTGGTGTACATAGACGCTGAACTCTGCCGCGCATGCGCACTAATTCATAACCTTCTCGCTCACTTCCGTTGTTTATAGTAGCGCTTGGAAGAAAAATGTATATAGAGTGTTGTCGTCTCACCACAACCGCAGAGGTTCCATCAGTGACCATGGCTTGTAGAGCACAGCATTCCCCAGGTCAGACAACCACCATATTCCACCAGATCTCTCACCTTGCGACTTTTTCTCCTTGTCAAAAATCAAACCCCACTTGGAAGGAAAAAGATTTCGAGATCTCAAGGAAATGCAAGCGTGTCGCTCCAGACTACCTCGAAGGAGATTAAACACCGAATTGATATGTATTGTAGTTTTGTTTTTATAGCACCGTTTCTGATACCAATATATCTACTGAGCTAACACAAGAGAACAATGTTTAAATGCATCACTTGAGGGCGGTGGTCACTGTACGTAGACAGCAGATATGCTTTCTTGAAAGACCACTTACACATAGAGCGCTTTAATTTAATTGCCAGTTATAAAGATGTACGTTGTCATGGATATCGGCTCGGAATGAGAACTCGGACAGCCGAGTTCGAATTCCAGTCGAGTTTGTTATATTCACTTACGCGCAAATACCCTTGAGAATCCAGCTTTTCCCCAGCTATGGGTTAAATAGCAGTACAGACTGGTTGGCAACAGGTCTACCACAGAAAGAAAGTTGTTTGGAGCGGGAAAAATCTTCTGCCTCGTCAGTGCTCAAGCGTGTATCTCGTGTGGTACTTAACTAACTGAGTTCTAAAGATTGTGGCTCAAAACGAAGGGTTCTCGTAGATTTCTTCTGCAAATTATGGGCCTTTCTTTATTTCGCCTACAGTTTGCAAATTAATATTTAAATAGAAAATAGATGTTTCAAAATTAGGCCTTAATTAATTAATGATTTATTAATCTGGTATTTTATTAATCTTTATTAATTTAGAATTTTATTAATATTTTATTAACCTGATATTAATTTTGTCTAGTATTTGATTAATAAATCTACTAGTGACTATTATAGTCACGAGTACATTGACAAATGTTTCTTTCATCCTTTTCCCTCTTTCTACCTACCTACTTATCTACTTATATGCACTGTGTTTTAGATACTGGCTCCAAACATATTACTGACAGGAGAAAGACATATATTGGAAAATAGACAAAAATGAAATGAAAGGAAAGTAGGCTTAGTAATCCGAGACAAGACTGTGGCCCATTTTGTGACGTGGTAGAATAAAGAAATCGAAAAGAAATTGTGCTTAGAAAAATATGAAATTGTCCCTCACAATAGTAGCCGGCTAGAATTTCAAACAGTGTCTCTCAAGGTAGACGGGCGGCCTCCCCTTGCGAGTCTGGTGTAAAAACATCTATCCTTATTTTTCCTATCTAGCTTTGCGTCCTATTAATAGAGATTTAGTCAATATCTACATGGGAAAACAATATATATTTTTTTATATATCACGAACACTGTTAAAGAAAAAATTATGGCAAAATGGAAAAAGAGATAGATGTATAGATAGATAGGTAGAGAGAGAGAGAGAGAGAGAGAGAGAGAGAGAGAGAGAGAGAGAGAGAATTAATGAACAGACTAAAATAGATAGATAGATAGATAGATAGATAATGAACAGATTGAAATAGATAGTTCAAAAGAAAATAAACAGACTGGGATAGATAGATACATAATGAACCAGCTGATATAGATGGATTGACAGAGAGATAAGAAACAGACTGAAATAGATAGATAGATAGATAGATAAGGAAGAGACTGAAATAGCTAGCTAGATAGCTAGCTAGATAGATAAAGAACAGACTAAAGTAGATAGATAGGTAGATAGATAGATAAGGAACAGACTGAAATAGATAGATATATAGATAGATAAGGAACAGACTGAAATAAATAAATAGATAGATAGATAGATAGATAGATAAAGGAACAAACTGAGATAGATAAATAAAGAACAGACTTAGGTAGATAGATAGATAATTAACAGTCTGAAATAGATAGATAGATAGATAATGAACAGACAGAAATAAATAAATAGATAGATATGTAATGAACAGACTGAAATAGATAGATTAAGAACAGATAGATAGATAGGAGAATATGATATATAAGTTTTAATATATCTGAACAATGCTAAGTAAATTAATGACAAACTGGAAAATTTCTGCGTGCCGCATTTTTACTCCCCTTCCTACTCATACGTTGTTCCATCAACAAAAAATAATTGTTTTAGTCTGATGAAGTTTTAAATGACGAAACGTGTCACAGGAAAATATTTTTTTTCCACTTTGGCATAGTTTTTTTTTCAATATATACATGACATGAACTTAGAAGAGGCACAAATGTACACCTATGTTCTATTTGACATCGAATTTCAGTTTTAATGATTACATTGAAAGCATCATCATCATCATCATCATCAGTCCTGTGTCCAGTTGTAGTTATCAAGTCTCCACCCAACCAAACCCTTGACTACCCAGCTAACACGAAATGTTCTTACAACGTTGCAGACTCGTTGTATGTTGGTTTGGAGACATGCAGCATTTTAGCGACGCATTGGAATAGCCAAAGATGCATTCGGAAAGCTAGGCAGAGACAGAAAAAAAAACATCGTTAGAAACAGAGAAAAGACAACTGAACTGTTGCATGATAGCTGTCCTCCTATATGGCAGTGAATGCTAGACAATTTCCTCAATGAGGAAGAGACTTGAGGCAATAGAAATGTTGTTCTAAAGACGGATACTGAGGATACCATGGACCAAATATGTGAGCAATGACGAGGTCTTAGAGAAAATGGAACTGAAAGGAAATTTTTCCTAAACATTAGGAAATGACTGTTGAAATTTCTGGGCCACATAATGAGTGCTTGAAAAATCTGATACTCACGAGAGAGGTTGAAGGCAAGATGGACAGCGGAAACGGCGCATATCATTAGGTTGGTGCAAAAATAATGTCGTTTTCTCACATATGTTACTTTTTATATATGATTTCTGAATTAATTCATTGATATATATATATATATATATATATATATATATATATATATATATATATATATATCGCCATGTTATATATCATTTTGAAGCGCGTTTTTCGCTCTATCGAATCGTGTTATTCGTTACCGTTCTCAATCTCTTTCATTTTTTTTGCAGGCTTTTCGACAGCATGGACAAAATTCAATTTTCTTGTTCCAGTTCAAACTAGGCCGAAAAGCTGCCGTGACAGCTCGTGATATCAATGATACGTTTGGCCCAGGAACCACCAACGAACGTGTGGCACAACGGGGGTTCAAGCAATTTCGCAATGGTGACGAGAGCCTCGAAGATGAAGACGGTCGCGGCCGGCCGACTGCGGTTGATAACGAACATTTGAAAGCCTTAATTGAAGCCGATCCTCGCAAAACCACACGAGAAGTTGCTGTTGAACTCGAGGTCGACCACTCAACAGTCGTTCGCCATTTAAAGCAAATAGGGAAGTCAAAAAAGTTGGATAAATGGGTGCCGCATGTATTGAACGATAATCAAAAAAATCGTCGTTTTGAGGTGTCTTCTACGCTCATTCTGCGCAACAAAAACGACCCATTTGTCGAGCGGATTGTGACGTGTGATGAGAAGTGGATCCTCTACGACAACCGGCGACGTTCAGCACAGTGGTTGGATGCCGGAGAAGCTCCACAACACTACCCGAAGCCGAAATTGCACCAAAAAAAGGTTATGGTGACTGTTTGGTGGTCTGCGGCCAGTCTCATCCATCACAACTTCTTGAATCCGGGCAAAACGATTACGGCGGAGAAGTACTGCCGACAAATTGACGAAATGCACCAGAAGCTCCAACGTATGTGCCCGAGATTGGTCAATATGAAGGGACCAATTCTCCTCCATGACAACGCTCGCCCGCATGTTGCTCAACTGACCCTGCAGAAGCTGAACGAATTGGGCTACGAGACTCTGCCTCATCCGCCATATTCACCGGACCTCTCGCCCACCGATTATCACTTTTTCAAGCATCTCGACAACTTCCTGCGCGAAAAATGCTTCAAAAGCCAAGATGATGCCGAATCGGCCTTCAATGACTTCATCGCTTCCAGAACTCCAGATTTCTATGCTAATGGGATAAATAAACTTGTTTCTCGTTGGCAAAAATGTGTCGATTCTAATGGTTCTTATTTCGATTTATAAAGTTTATTATGAAAGGAGTTATGATCTTTTGAAGTTGAACGTCAAAAAACGACATTATTTTTGCACCAACCTAATATATGTTGTAACAAACCTACGGACGATAATGCGTATGTCCCCATTCACATAAAGACAGTAGTAATTACTGTATGTTGGTCTGCAGTTAGAGATTCGTCTCCAGCTGTGCTGGCCAAACTCTTTGCCTCCGGGCAGAGAGGATCCCCAGCCGAGGCTATGTAGAAGGGCAGAATCTCGACTCGGGAATCAGATACCTGACCCTGTTTCATACCGTGTCCACGGTGAATTTTTGGCCGAGCCTACGGGATCGGTTCTCCACCTTAAATTCGGCCTTGTGGAGATTCGTCTCCAGCTGTGCTGGTCAAACTCTCTGTCTCCGGGCTGAGAGGATCCACAGACGAGGCTATGTCGAACGGCAGAGTCTCGTCTCCTGAAAAAGCTATCCGACCCAGTTTTATACGGGGTCTACGGACTCCGAAACCCCACTTTAAATTCGGCCTTGTGCCACATCTGACAGCGTGGGGCGGTTGGCAGATATCCTGCATTTGGAGATTCATTGTGGAATTCACTTGGCTCACTTCTAGCAGTTGAAAACTTCTTCTACACGCCGCTGGCGAATCTTATATGTGTTGTTCGTGTCCTAAGTATTATCGTTCATTACCATGTGATTATTCTATTCAGTAACCTTTCCTACATTATAACAATATATATAATGGGTTTAAGCAAATGTAGTGCGGGACAGGGTTTAGGAGAAATAACGAAAAGATAAAATGGACAGGGATTTGTGGAGAGCAATAACTGGCCTTCGTCCTGGTGTGTGTGTGTGTGGAGGTGGGTACAGCACATAAAGTAGAAGTATTCGTAGGTTGACCTGACGTAAAGAATAACTATTAAAAGTGAAAAAGAAAATCATTAAATGTTTATGGTCAGCGACGGTATTAAAATGGCTGGGTGGGGGGAGAGATAAATGTACCTCATCCTTTCAACTTATTACCATATTCACGATATGATAGCACTTTGATAATAAGTGAAAAACAGACAAAGACATATAATTGTTTACATTATTTATATTCGGACTGTTGTCCTCATCTTTGTTGTTGTTATCACAACGTTTCGGTTGTTGCGCGCTCCAGCCTTCATCCGGTTTATATCGATCCGGGTAACCTACAACGAATTTTGAACAGAACCCTTTATTTATTCTACGAGGTTGGGCTGTTCTCGTTCCGCTGCTCATGTCTAGTTCTTATTTTTTATTTAGCACTGTCAAGTTGGTGCCCGACCCAGGGGTTGAACTCACAACCACTACGTCAAAACGATATCCCTAGACATTACCATAAAAGTAAGAGAAAAGGTACAGGGAAGTTAGGTTATGGCAGTGAGAAAAGCCGAAATGCCAGGTCAGAACATTGCAGATTCTTCTTTGGATGTTATCAAGAATCTCCACATATATAGCAAGAATATATGGCTAGTTTGCAGTGTAGGACCCGCGCCCATTTTCTATTAAAAAATTCCCAAAATTGTTTCATTTATGTGTAAATGTCCATGCTTAAAGCGAAAAGAACGACGATAATTTGATAAATTCTATTGTTTGGGAATTTCGGACTCATTCACTTCGTTGGCGGCTACGGCATGGCAGCAAACAACGTAGTAATGGCTGCCGCCATGATGCGAATGAGTCCGAACTTTTACTGTCGTTGAGAACAAAACGGTAGATTTTATCAAATTATCGTAGTTATTTTCGAATTAAGCATAATATATTTACATGTAAATTTAACAACTGAGCGCTGGTCCTACACTGCAAATTCGTTGAAAATATATTCTTGCATAAGTATTTGGTGACTTGCATTGATAATCTTTTTTTTTTTCCAGAATGAAATGTGGATTTCCAAATGTTTTCTGGACTTCTGCAATGAATCAAAATAGCAGACGGCGAAAACGGAAAATTAGGAAGGCGAAAAAAACAAACAAAAAAAAACATTCACGTAAGTTTGCCAAAAATGAATTCATAAGATTTTAGCATCACAGGCAAAGCAATACGCAGGGGAGACGATTTAAGTTATTAGAATCATCCGTGAGAAAATAAAACTCAACACTATTTCAAGAGCTCCAGGCTTGACTCTCTGAACTCGTTAATGCTCATTCCCCAAAAAAAAAAAAAAAAAATAAAAAAAAAAATAAAAATAAATAAATAAAAATAAATAAATAAAAAAATCAGTATAAAAGGCTGACATTTTGACAAGAAGAGCCAAAGTCATTTCAATACCACGTTAATACTGACACAAGGTATTGAAAAAATTGTATTTCTCTTGGACTATAGAAATCTAATCAGATAAAAAAGAAAAAAAATATGATGAAAGGGCAAAATACTGCCAAAAAAACTCAACATTCAACATACATGGGAAGAAGTTCAAAAGAAATAACGGCCAAAACGCAACAGAGAAAAATGAAAACAATATTTGTCTATATTTCCAAGATTAGCTATTGTAACTATATTGTTCAGACTATTGATCTAACATTTATTGTCACTGGTTAGATATAGCTTGTCTATATTTCTGAGATTAGGTATTGTAACTATTTATAGTATTTACATTGTTTAGACTATTGATCTCATTTTTATTGCCCCTGGTTAGATATAGATTGTATATTTTTTGAGATTAGCTTTTGTAACTATTTACACTATTTACATCATTCAGACTATGATCTCATCTTTATTGTTCCTGGTTAGATATAGCTTGTCTATATTTCTGAGATTAGGTATTGTAACTATTTATACTAATTATATTGTTCAGACTATTGATCTCATCTTTATTGTTACTTGTTAGATATAGCTAGTCTATATTTCTGAGATTAGATATTTTAATTATTTACACTATTTACATTGATCAGACTATTGATCTCATCTTTATTGTCACTGGTTAGATATTGTTTGCTATATTTCTGAGATTACGTATTGTAATTATTTACAGTATTTACATTGTTCAGACTATTGATCTAACATTTATTGTCATTGGTTAGATATAGCTTGTCTATATTTCTGAGATTACGTATTGTAACTATTTATACTATTTACATTGTTCAGACTATTGATCTAATATTTATTGTCACTGGTTAGATGTAGCTTGTCTATATTTCTGAGATTAGGTATTGTACCTATTAATACTATTTACATTGTTCAGACTATAGATCTCATCTTAATTGTTCTTGGTTAGATATAGCTTGTCTACATTTCTGAGATTAGGTAATGTAACGATTTATACCATTTACATTGTTCAGACTATTGATATAACATTTATTGTCACTGGTTAGATATAGCTTGTCTATATTTCTGTGATTAGGTATTGTAACTATTTACACTATTTACATTGTTCAGACTATTGATCTCATCTTTATTGTTACTGGTTGGACATAGCTTGTCTACATTTCCAAGATTAGGTATTGTAACTATTTATACTATTTATATTGTTCAGACTATTGATCTCATTTTTATTGTTACTCGTTAGATATAGCTAGTCTATATTTCTGAGATTAGGTATTGTAACTATTTATACTATTTACATTGTTCAGGCTATTGATCTAACATTTATTGTCACTGGTTACATATAGCTTGTCTATATTTCTGAGATTAGGTATTGTAACAATTTACACTATTTACATTGTTCAGACTATTGATCTCATCTTTATAGTTACTGGTTAGATAGAGACTGACTACATTATTGAGATAAGATATTGTAACTATTTACACTATTTACATTGTTCAAACTATTGATCTCAAATTTATTGCCAGTGGTAAGATATAGTTTGTCTATATTTCTGAGATTAGATATTGTGACTATTTACACTATTTACATTGTTCAGACTATGGATTTCATCTTTATTTTTACTCGTTAGATATAGTTCGTCTATATTTCTGAGATTAGGTATTGTAACTATTTATACTATTTACATTGTTCAGACTATTGATCGCATCTTTATTGTCCCTGGTTAGATATAGCTTGTCTATATTTCTGAGATTAGGTATTGTAACTATTTATACTAATTATATTGTTTAGTCTATTGATCCCATCTTTATTGACAATGGTTAGATATAGTATGTCTATATTTCTGAGATCAGGTATTGTAACTATTTTCAATATATACATTGTTTAGACTATTAATCTCATCTTTATTGTTACTCGTTAGATATAGCTTCTCTATACATCTGAGATTAGGTATTGTAACTATTTATACTATTTACATTGTTCAGACTATTGATCTAACATTCATTGTCACTGGTTAGATATATCTTGTTTATATTTCTGAGATTTTGTATTGTAACTATTTATACTTGTCTATATTTCTGAGATTACGTATTATAAGTATTTACACTATTTACATTGTTCAGACTATTGATCTCATCTTTATTGTTACTGGACATAGCTTGTCTACATTTCTAATATTAGGTATTGTAACTATTTACACTATTTACCTTGTTCAGACTATTGATCTCAACTTTTTTGTTACGGCTTATATATATAGCTTGTGTATATTTCTGAGATTACGTCCTGTAACTATTTACACTATTTACATTGTTCAGACTATTGATCTCATCTTTATTCTTACTCATTAGATATAGCTTGTCTATATTTCTGAGAACAATGTAAATAGTGTAAATAGTTACAATACCTTATTTCAGAAATATAGACAAACTATATCTAACCAGTAACAATAAAAATGAGATCAATAATCTGAACAATGTAAATAAGTTATTGTAACTTTTTACACTCTTTACCTTGTTCAGACTATTGATCTCATCTTTATTATTACTGCTTAGATATAGCTTGACTATATTTCTGAGATCAGTTTTTGTAACTATTTACACTATTTACATTGTTCAGACTTCTGATCTTTATCTTTATTGTTACTGGTTAGATATAGCTTGTCTATATTTCTGAAATAAAGTATTTCCCCTATTTATACTATTTACATTTTCCAGACTATTGATCTCATCTTTATTGTTACTGGTTAAAAATAGCTTGTCGATATTCCTGAGATTACGTATTGTAACTATTTTTACACTATTTACTTTGTTCAGACTATTGATCTCAACTTTATTGTTACTGGTTAGATATAGCTTGTGTATATTTCTGAGATTACGTATTGTAACTATTTATACTATTTACATTGTTCAGACTATTGATCTCCTTTCTATTGTTACTGGTTAGATATAGCTTGTCTATATTTCTGAAATAAGGTATTGTAACTATTTACACTATTTACATTGTTCAGACTATTGATCTCATCTTTATTGTCCCTTTTAAGATATAGCTTTCCATATTTCTGAGGTTAGGCATTGTAATTATTTACACTATTTGCAGTCTTTGGATTGTTGCCTTCATCTTTATTCCAATATTCATGACACTTCGGTCGTTGTGCGCTCAGTCCTTCTTCAGGTGATTGGAATTTCGAACTGAACCTGTTAATTCGTCCACTGCGGTAGATTGTTCTAGTTCCACATGTCATGCGTCTTCTGGTTTCAGTTATTTACCTTCAGTAACTCACCTCTCCATGTTACTATTCATTTCTGCTGTGGTCAGTTATTGAACTCACATGTCACTGGATTACTTCAAAGAATGCCATGTGCCCTTTGGTTCGAAATTCCAATCACCTGAAGGAGTCCAGAGCATAAAACGGCCGAAACGTCGTGAATATGGCAATAAAGTTAAGGACAACAGTCCGAATAATTTATATAATTAAAATATGTCATCTCAGAAATATACATATATATATTAATTTTGTAATGATCGTTTGTAGGAGAGACTTTCTAAATCAAGTAATACAACAATAGTAAGGCCTTCGAACGATACTAGGTCAGATGCCGTTAATTTCCATTTATATATATATATATATATATATATATATATATATATATATATATATATATATATATATATATATATATATATATATATATATAATTTATCCGTCACGTGATCTAATTATTTCAAGATGAGGTCAACTTTGCTTGCTCTCGGTCAATCCGTGTTCAAATCCAAGTGTCTGTAGCGACACTTTATTTCTGTATGACATAGAGAAAAATTACCATGCGAGGAACGAAACACGTTGGCATAAAAGGTTTTCCTTGTTGTCATTTCTTTTTTTATTTTCGTTTTTTTTTTTAATTCTGTTTTTACCTTGCGAAATGTATTTAAAAATGCTACTATTTATTACATAAAGGTGTAACATATGTCATGTAACATAAAAGCGTAACATATCTGTTACGTACAGTTAATATATTATTTTTCTCTATAATATTGTTATTCCTAACAACTATATCGATGACAAAATTGAATCTTTCTCGAGTAATCTGTGTTTTTTTTATATATAAATCTGTGTTTTGTGTCTAAAAGAGAAAAAAATGTATGCTGAATTTTAGCCTTAGTAAAATAAGTTTACCGTTGAAAAACTTAAATATGGAAGCACGTGTGATGTTTAATACTACAAAATTAATAAAAAAAATATTAATAAGAATGCTGTTATGTAAAGTTAATGTTATAATTAAATTTAATAAATTTAATCTGATATTTTTAAATATTGTAAATCAAGTTTAGAATACCTTAACTCCAAACCTGCAGCTAAAACACGCATTTTTCAGAGTCAATTTTTTTCTAGGTTCTTCTATAATCATAAAAAAAGCATATTTATGACAAAATAAGTAAGAGTAACAATAATTACTTTATTCCCAAACAATAGATAAATAGAATAAAAATAGTTATTTTCATATTTATTTTATTTCATGTCATAATTTTGTTCCATAAATTATAGTTCCGGTACAGGTTTTATTTCATTAGAAATGTTTTAACGTGGATAATTAAATCAAAGATTTAAAGGCATATAATATTACGTGCGCATTTGTTAAAGGGGTGATCTGAACCCCAGCCAAATTATGCATTAATTGTAATAAGATCTTATACTATACCAAGATAAATAGGATTAAGTTTTGAGCCAAATGAATTAGGTTCTTAATCTTTACTTTTTTGTTTGAACTAAGCCGAAAACAACATCGAATTACCGCAAAGCCAAACCGAAATCAAAGATCTTCGCTCCCAGTGGAACGATGGGATCTGAGATAGGCCTCCAGTTTTGCGCCTGAGTTGCGATGTGACTTGGCCTTAAGTGAGGAACGCCGTCAACGTTTCCCAAGGGGATAAATACATAAATGAATTTAATGAACTCAATTAATTTCAAGCCGCTCTCTCTCGCCTCTCTCTCTCTCTCTCTCTCTATATATATATATATATATATATATATATATATATATATAAAATATATATATATGTGAGATAAAGATGTATATATATATATATATATATATATTATGTATCAAAGGGCAATATTGGGGAAAATGTAAGACAAAGTGGAAAAAGTTTTCTTGTTTGTGACGCGTTTCGTTCTTTAGGACATAATCGGACTCAATTAACATTCCCAGCATTCCTCGTTCGTGCGCATGTGTAGTCGCAGCAACATAACAAATTTAGTTAGTTTGGGTCTTAATGGACGAAACGCCTCAGAAACAAGAAAGCTTAATTCGACACATATATTTTCCCAATATATATATATAAATATATATATATATATATATATATATATATAGTGAGGGGGAACAAATATTTGTGACGCACTTTATTTATTGTATTTCCAATTAATGAATAACCATCCTTTCCATATAAATAAATGCACACAGATGCATATAAAATAGAAAAAAAATTGATTTAATAGAAGTAAAACCCATTTAGCCATTTTCCCTGCTAGTGGTACCATGTAACTCGTTACTATCTGTCAGCTGTGACATAGAGAGATGATGAACATCCTGAAGATTCTTCTCACCACGTTGCTTCAGCGTTCTGATGTCATGAAGAATCGGTCATGTCAAACGGACGATGTCCAGAACTATAAAAGATGATTCTCTCTCTCTCTCTCTCTGTTTACATCTCTCCTTCTATCTCCGCATAACGCTGCGTTAGTCACATCGGATTTCGGAAAAATGGATAGTCTCCTGGCGTTGCCTCCCACGGCAAATGAGCTACAACTGTGCCACACCCCGTCATGCACCCTCTCACTGAGCCAGGGCTAGTAGTTGGAGGGAAAAAGATATAAGCTGCTAACTAGGAATTACAAGGAAAAAAAGGATCCCACATGACCAACGCAGGGTTAATAATGAATATTGTTATAGCATACCTACGGACGATAATGGCTATGTCCCCATTCACATAAATACAGTAGTAAATACTGTATGTTGGCCTGCAGTTGGAGATTCGTCTCCAGCTGTGCTGGTCAAGCTCTCTGCCTCCGGGCAGATAGGATACCCAGACAAGACCAAGTTGAAAGGCAGAGTCTCGTCTCGGGAAACAGCTACCCGACCCCATTTTATATGGGGAATTTTTGGCCGAGCCTATGGGCTCGGATACCCCACATTAAATTCAGCCTTGTGCCACATCTGACTGCGTGGGGCGGTTGGTAATTATCCTGCTGTTGGAGATTCATTGTGGAATTCACTTGACTCACTTATAGCAGTTGACTAATTCTTCTACGCGCCGCTGTCGAATCTTATATGCGTTGTTCTTGTCCTAAGTATTATCGTTCATTACCAACCTTCGTTTGATTATTCTATTCATGTATGTTAATCTGCAATCGGAGATTAGTCTCCAGCTGTGCTGGTCAAACTCTCTGACTCTGGGCAGAGAGGATCCTCAGAGGAGGCTATGTCCAACGGCAGAGTCTCGTCTCAGGAAACAGCTACCCGACCCAGTTTTATACGGGGTCTACGAGGAATTTTTGGCCGAGCCTACGGGCTCGGATACCCCACATTAAATTCGGCCTTGTGCCATTTCTGACCGCGTGGGGCGGTTGGTAGATATACTGCAATTGGAGATTCATTGTGGAATTCACTTTTAGCAGTTGACTACTTCTTTTGCGCGCCGCTGGCGAATCTTATATGTGTTGTTCTTGTATTATGATTCATTTCCAACCTTCGTTTGATTTTTCTATTCAGTAACTTCCGCGAGGTCACAACAAATGTATAATTTTTTCCTCGCCAGTAGCACAACTTCGAGTTTCATGCACAATGTAATTATCAGGTGCTGATTGAAACCTGAGCGTTACATAATTTAAACAGAGATTTGTGTACCACATTTTAATGATATTGAAGCAGTACGTATAATTACGGTGTGACGTGGAAATAATATTAAGCTAATAATATCTAAACATATACAAATACTCTTATACACATATTTACATACCTGCAAATTCAAATATATAACTATAATTCAAACAAAAAATACCCATCTAATATATAGTTTTACAAATGATATAAATGTACACACAAATAAATATCCACATATAAATATATATATATATATATATATATATATATATATATATATATATATATATATATAAATCCTAAAGAGCCAGGAACAAAACAACCTACTGGATCTTCAGGGTAATATTTTCCAACTGAGTATTACTATTTATATATATATATATATATATATATATATATATATATATATATATATATATATAGATACACCTAGTGACCCAGACAAACCTACCTAGGTTTCACTAAACGGATCGTCAGGGAAAGTAAGGCTTACTTTCCTCTGCTCTATGGTTGTATTGAGCGCTTTTGTTAGTTAGTTGTTTACTCGTATCGGGGGTTTTTTCTTTGGGCTTCAGACTTGTATCTGTGCGATTTTTTGTCGGCAGAAGTTCATGTTTGTAGCTCTTTCTTTTTTAAAACTTTTTTCCCTCGAGATTGATTTGATTATTAGCAAATCAAAAATTCGAGGGTTTTTCGAAACGAGTCTAGTTATCTATAATTATATATATATATATATATATATATATATATATATATATATATATATATATATATAAGGTTAATGGTCAGAGTTGAATCGGACGAGGAAACAGTGCTAAATATACGCGTGAAAAATAAAATAAAAGTAAAAAATAACATGTAATAACATGGAGAGCTTTTAACTTTGAAAACAGGAAATCAGTCGAATTCGCTACCTTGGTTTCAACCTTACGGTATCCTCATTCAAGCTAGTAAGTCTTATGTCCTTTACCAAACTTGCTGACAATCTGTGGAATTTAAAAGAAGAAAAGAAACAACAGGGATCCAATTGTAAGTTGGAAATTTTTTTTAAAAAGGCGAAGCCCTACAAGAACTACAACAATATTTGTAACCCTCTGCCAACAAAAAAAATTAGCAATAATGACATTTCCGGATCTAAAGAACCCGTTGAAGCAAAAATCCGAAGTCTTGAGTCCTGCATGCATATTAAGAATTTCCTCTTAAGCACATATGAGGCTGGATAAAAAAAAAGTATATTTCAATCACCCCACTTCCAACCTATACATTACCCTTGCTTTACTTCTCTTCTCGCTTCCTCTTCTTCACACCCTCCTCCTCTCTTTCTATCAACGTCGTGCATTTGTTTATTTACATTAAAAAAATAATGTCGCGCTCATTAGCTTTTATTAAAAAATAAAGCATAGGAAGGTCATTTGACAAAAATCACCTAGGGATACCGTAAGGATTCAAATGATCTCCTGATTTTTAAAGTATATATATATATATATATATATATGTGAAAATATATAGAAAACAGGAAGGAACTGGTTAGGTAAATAATCCAAAGTCCCTGAGTATTTTAGTTATTATTTTTTTAAAATAGTGCTCGATACAAAAGTAGAGCATAAATATATATATATATATATATATATATATATATATATATATATATATATATTGGACTCTCCTGTCCTATTCGAGGATCAGCAACAGCCCAAACACTAACACATATGACTTGATTATAGTGGTGAAGGCGTTGTGCAGAATCAGACTCTTTGAAGGATCGAATACGAAGACCTGGTGCACTGCGTGCCACAAGGTCCTCAAACAACCCTGCGCAGGTTTTGAATTCAGAGTTGCCCTTCTCTAGACCAGTTGCCATCCAAGGGCTATAGAGCCCTGTCTGTCTTGTTATTCACCTTATATATATATATATATATATATATATATATATATATATATATATATATATGTGTGTGTGTGTGTATGTACAGATAGATAGATAGAGATAGATAGATAGATAATTAATTCTACATTCATAAACTCATACACATCTATTCATTGGCACTTCGATGTGTAATGATTATCATGTCTGCCTTGCTAGATCATTTACACCTAGGTAGTGAGTTCGTTCCTCACTGTGTGCTCCACGCTTTTGGCCTTCTTTCACATCTAAACTACGCAACTGAGTAGTAAATTTAATCCTCTCTGACACTCTGAGTACTGTCGGGCTTGTGTTACATCTAAGCTACACTTAGTAAATTACTATAAACTATATATATATATATATATATATATATATATTTTACAAAATACGTTATACTTAATGGATACATGTGTTTGAGCAAGCCTCTCTGTATTTTTAAGCAGTATATTTTCGCCTACAGTTCGGGTTTTGTTGAGAGCTTTTAATAAAGAAAATTGTGCATGTATGAATAATATGCATAAGGGTTGGCCAAAACGTAAGCAGATAAGTAAGTAAAAAAAAAATCAAAATCTGGAAGACTTACCTGAGAAATTATCGAACGAAGGTTTTTTCTGTAATGTCGTTAAGAGGACTGTGAATCAGTGTTAAAAAGTTACATTTTCAAACACTATTTCCAAATATGGAAAAAGATGCCCAGAAAACCTGCCGGACCAGTTTGTTTCTTCAGGTTGGACGTGTCTCGAGATGGCATTTTGTACGTCAATGTAGATCCTCCGCCTCCTCCTCCGCTTTCTCCTCCTTTCTTCATTAAGTATTAGCTCAAATGTATTAAATATCTTACCTTGTGGTTTAAAGAAGAAAAAGGGAGATATTTCTTTTTAAGCGGCCAGTAAACTTTGGGACAACAAAGAAAACATTTGTACTTTTTGTGTTGCTGTATAAACTTAAGGGGACAGGAGTTTAATTGTCATATATATATATATATATATATATATATATATATATATATATATATATGACAAGAAACGCCGTCCTGGGTATGACGATAAACTACATCCGCGTCCTGGGTAAGACGATAAAATATTTACAACAGCAAGGCCTCTGATCAGGAGGTTTTGTAGAGCGTGGACCCACCTCTTAATTGCTGGTGTTCCCAGCTCCACCCTAATCCGGGGTGGTAGCATCTGTTAGGGTCCCAGCTATGGGCAAATAGTTAACCCCAAAACTGGGGTAAAAACACTATGAAATTGCAAAAATAGGTTTTAATACCAGGAATACTTTGAAAAACAAAATCATTTCCAGCAAAAATTTATGAACAAAAAAAAAAAAATTACCAGCTATACATTTTTGAGGAAAAATATTACCAGCCATAGTTTTCTTGAAAAAAATAATTACCAGCAACACATTAAAAAAAAAAAAATTAATACCAGAAATAGATTTTTGATAAAATAATATATTACCAGCAATGAAAATTTTGTCGGCATTAAATAACCCATTGGGGTTGATATGACGTAAAACAAACCAAACCAAACTAAACCATAGAAACTCGATACCTAAGCTTTAAAATGAATTTAATAAAAAAATAAAGAATTTTTCATAAAGCCGTTATTTTAGTCTTAATTTCAAGCTATTAGATTAAATTTACTATTTCCAATAAGCATATAATAATTTATTTTCTTAAGACAACAGTGTCCATAATATATTTTATTCCTAAAATCAATTAAAAGCTTATCTAATTAAATAATCGCTTAATTTTATTGCATTTCTAATTTTACAATTCAGATCAGGTTTTCGGTTTTTCTGGGGATTCTATTTTACTTTCTCGAAATTTCATAAAATTAAATAAATGTGTGGGATTGGGGTGGGGGTGTTGTAACAAATGTAAAATATCTTTTTAGTAAGATTTTCTAAAAAAAAAAAAAAGAAAAAGAAAAAGGAAAAAAAAAACAACATTTCTAAAATAAACTCATTCATTTGTGGATAGATCCTGAATGGCAATTATTTGATTTTGTAAGGATTTTCAAATCAAAGAGGTTTCACCTCAAAAAAGGCGCTAAAATTTCTGATACTAATCTTTGCCCAAATTGACGCAAAAAAAAGAAAGAAAAAACAAGATGTTTACCAAAATTTCAAACGTTATAAAAGGAATCAAAAATATAATCTAATAATAAAAAAAATCCTTTGCTTTTTCCTCTTAATGATAACTTTTGATGATAAAACTTTATTTTTATTAAGTTTTGGTTTTCCTGGGTATGATGATAAACTACATCCGACACCAAGGCATCTGAAATGGAGACTTTGACGAGCGTGGAATCACCTATTAATACCTGTTGTTCCCTGGTCCACTATAACCCGGGTTGGTAGCACCTGATGGGTCCCAGCTATGGGCAAATAGTTGACCCTGAAACTGGTGTTAAAACTTTTTGTTAAGACTTTTGTAGTAAAAATACCAGCAACACATTTTTTTAAAAAATACCAGCAATCCTTAAAAAAAAAAAAAATAAAATAATACCAGCAATATATTTGACTCTCGACAAAAACCCTCTTTCCAAAGATACGTCAATGAAACGTGAACTACGAATTAATTTCTTACAAAGAATACATATTCTATTCATATAAACCTATCCTAAAAAATCTTGTCGGTATTAAATAACCCATTGATTTTGATATGCCGTAAAAAAATAAACCTGGTATGCTAATCTTTAGTGGTACCTATATATATATATATATATATATATATATGTGTGTGTGTGTGTGTGTGTGTGTGTATGGTGGACTCAACTGTCGTATTCGACGCATGAGGGTCAAGCAACTCAGTTCCTAGGAACCGACAGCCAGACACCAGCATTTTTTTTGAAGGGCCGAAGGCAGCGACACTACGTAGCACAAGGACCCCAAACAACTCTCCACATATTTTGAATTCAGAAAGTTGGCATCCAAGGCTATAGAAACCAGTCTGTCCTGCTATTTACCCATAGCTGAGGGACAGAAGAAGAGGATTAATAACTTTCCCAAGTTATTAGCACGTAAGTGAATGTAATGGATTTGACTGGAATTGAATGTAATGGATTTGACTGGAATTCGAACACGGCTCTCTGATTCCTCAATCCGAGCCTCTATCCATTACTGCACCGTGCCTTCTTATTTTAACTGGTTCAAAATGTATACGTTGTTATGATTAGCGTTTTTCTGAGGAGGTATAAATATGAGATCTGATAATAATTTAAATATATGCCTTGATGAAACTTTTGAAGTGAAACACCGGAGTTGGTCCACTGAGATAATCGCATTACCACATTTTTTGATTCACAGAATCATAACTCTAGTTATCTATTTACCGCTTTGAGGCAGACATTCAGATAACCTAAAATTTCTAGTAATTTTTACGCATCTTTAAATGTGTACTTGAATGGTATTATTCTTGTCAATATATATGTATATATATATATATATATATATATATATATATATATATACAAGAAAGGTGTAGACAGAATAACATTCCAATAACCAAAAACACTATTCCTAAAAAAAGTGCTCAATAGAGAATAGAGCAAATATTATTTGTTCAAAAATTATAGCATAAGCAGGTTATAATTGACCCACGCAGCAAGATGTGGCACAAGGCCGAGTTTAAAGTGGGGCATCCGAGCCCGTAGGCTCGGGCAAATATTCCCTATAGACCACGTTAAAACGGAGTCAGTTTACCGAGACGAGACTCTGCCCTTCGTCTGGGGAATACCCTCTGACATAAGCCAGGTAAGTAACATAAACAGGTTATAACATCACTACAAAAATAGCCATTTTGTCTCAACACTTCTGGTGTCTTCTCAACTGATGGTGTTGAATCTATCTATCTATCTATCTATCTATCTATCTATCTATCTATCTACTAGCAGTAGAGCCCGGCGTTGCCCGGGGATGTAACAGTAAGAGATATATCAAGTTTCGACCATCATAAAGACTGAAAAATAAAATTGACAAAGATTATTGTTTAAGGTTGAGACGGACACGCATGTCTTAATTATTTTTTTTTGTTTTTTTGTTTTTTTTTAACGAATTGGTCAAACTCAAACAAAAACATTGTTTTCAATCATTATGAGTCTATCGATTGAATAGAATTTTATTATAAACAATTGTCTTATAAATGGAATTTTTAAAGCATTCTGAATGTAAAAATAAATAAAAAAGTGTGCAAGACAATAAGAAACACTACCTGCCAAAAAAAAAGTGAAGTTTTCTTTGAAATCGGTTGAAAAATGTAGGAAATCCGATCCCATATATAAACGAACACACACACACACACACACACACACACACACACACACACACACACACACACACACACACACAACCTGGGTTTTATAATAAGTATAACTCGATATGAGTTGTCCCCTTTCATTCTGGCCACAGAATCGTGTTTTATCGTGTTTTCAAATTGATTTCGTAAAAATTGTGTTTTTCAATTTTTGGCGCTGTCAGAATTTCCTACAAGGTAATTTTACGTAGTCCTGTGAAGTTTTGTTGAAATCGGTTTCCAAAAAATGTAGGAAATCAATCCAATATATAAACGTACAGACACACACACACACACACACACACACACATATACAATCTGGGTTTTATAATAAGTAAGATGTGTGTGGAGAGAGAGAGAGAGAGAGAGAGAGAGAGAGAGAGAGAGAGCGTACCAAACTTAGGGAGTAAATGTAAAAGTGAACACTCGCTGTTGACTTCAGTGTTCACTTATATATACAGGGTGTATCAAAATACTTTTACAAACTTTGTGGGCGGGTTCCTCACGCCAAAACAAAAAGCATTTTTTTTTATGTACTTTTTATCACATAAAATTTGATGAGGCGCGGGGAAATTTTCATTATGAAAATGCGGCCCAGAGAAAAAGTTTGAGGACCACTAAGTTTGAGAATTGGGATTTTTCGTACTAACCACTAACCCCTGCTTGATTTGAAATTTAGCATATCTCCAAGTCTGTATACCACACGGTGCAACTAATATGAGGTGGCAAGTCATATAGAAGCCTGATCTTAATCTGACAATCGGACGGATAATTCCGTTATTACGACCGCAGAATATCAATCAGAATTCAGATTATATATATATATATATATATATATATATATATATATATATATATATATATATATATATATATATATATATATATACTAATCTAGTTAAGGCGGTGGAGAATTTGGAGAAGGAATTAACAGGAGATAACTGACATCCATTAGACATGGCACGTGGAACTAGAACAGTCTACTCCAGCGAGCGAAATAAAGGGTTCAGTCAGACATTCCAACCACCTGAAGAAGGCCGGAGCGTACAACGGCCGAAACGTTGTGATAAATATGGTAACAAAGATGAGGATGATAGTCCGAACAATGTAAATAGTTTACATAATACCTCATCTCAGAAATATATACAGATATACTATTCAAAACTGAATATTTAGACAACTTAAGACTATTATGTTTTATTTTTTCTTTTTCTATGTGCCATATTTCTTCTGTGGACTTTCATGGCTCTCCACAACTTCCTGTCCCTTGTAGCATTTAGGCGCGTTGCTATATCTCCTAATCGTTCTCCTGCCAAACATTTACACAAGCTCATTAGGTGGGTTATGTGAAGCTTGCCTCTGTTTCTTTTCCCTTCAATATATCCCGTGAGTGTCAAATTTTCCTAACCCACCTTCCTCATTATGTGCTCTGGGAATATCAACTGTCTCTCTCTGATGCTACTCTTTTTCTGATCTCTTAAGACTATTACGTTTTATTACTACTAGATGTGACCAAACAATAGAAAGAAGAGGGAAGAAAAGGTAATGATAAATTAATAATAATGGCAATGCTTCAACTCAAAGATTCAGCCAACTCAAGACTATTACGTTTTATTACAACTAGATGTGAACAAGAGGAAAAAAAAGGTAATATTAATATTAGTCGTAAGGTAATATTAATATTAGTCGTTTCCTTATAAGGAAACATTCGGCATTCATTGAATTCGCTGCCAGTGTTACTGTTGGGTGACATTTATAAAATTTTTCTCTTAAAACAATTTTTCAGGAAAATAGGTTTCTCATGTTTCTTCGGAAATAGAATCGGCAGCGGAGTTTCAATCTTGACAGAAAGATGGCAGTGCGGAGGAGGAGGTACTAAGAATATTAGATTATAACTCTAAGTTCTGTTATCGCTATTTCCAGTGTTGATAGGTGGTTTCCTTCCTAACCTTTTGTTCGAAGTAGTGTGGAATGTCACTATCATTGTTTCCTCTTCGAGTTATATGTGATATCCATTTTAGCTGTTGCTGTTTTTAAAAGTTCTCAAATGATGTGGTGCCTCTTATCTCAAACAGTTTTTCCTAATTCTCTATCAATATAAGAAATATCGAAATTTAATGATTATTAAATTAAAATAATATAAAGTAAAATGTATTGGATTAAGCTAAATAAATCGTCAATAAAATTAACTTTTGAGAGCTTTTAATTTTTGTAGTGTATTTTTTTGTCATGTAGCGACTTTTACTGTCTTCGGATATTATATACGAGGGTCATTCAATAAATAAGGTGAATTTTTCGGTATAAGGACTTCTAATACAGATAGAAGCTTACTTTTTTTTTAAATTATTTTTCAACGTAGTCTCCCAGCACTGTCACACACTTTTCCCATCTGTGCACAAGCTTCCGTATTCCCTCAGCGTAAAAATCTTTGGACTGATGTCTCAGCCAGTCGCTCACAACACTTTTGACTTCATCGTCACTTTTAAACTTCGTGCCTCTCGTGAACGCTTTCAAGGGACCAAACAGGTGAAAGTCTGAAGGGGAAAGGTCTGGGCTGTAAAGGGGAAGAGGGAGCAGTTCCCAGCCCAGCTCGTTGATTTTCAGCACCGTTTGGGCTGCAGTGTGAGGCCTTGCGTTGTCATGATGCAAGATGACTCCTTCTGACTGATGACCCCTGCGTTTGTTCTTTATGTCTTTCTTGACCTGCCTCAGCAGTTCACAGTAGTTCTTCTGTCAGACTGAATGAGGTCATTGACTGATTCGATCACCTCAGGAGACCTCACTTCTGTAGGCCTCCCAGCCCTGTCTTCATCCTCAACACTGCTCCGTCCTTCTTTAAACAATTTAGCCCACTTGTAGACATTTTTTTGGCTGAAACATGTGGCACCATACACAGTTGACATTCTCCTATGAATTTCAACTGGTTTGCACCCTTCAGCAACCAAAAACTTGATAACTGACCGCTGTTCGATCCTGATGCTTCTTGGTCGGCCATCTTTGTTAATCGCCAAAACTCTCAAAGTTTTTTTTTAATCTGCAAAAGAAATTAAATCCATGTGAAAAAAGAAGTAAAAAAAAAAAAAAAAAGAAAAAAAAAGTAAGCTTCTATCTGTATTAGAAGTCCTTATACCGAAAAATTCACTTTATTTATTGAATGACCCTCGTATTTATAGGTAATGTTATTGGGAAACTTTTTTCCCATTTGCGTGTGTGTTTGTGTTCGGCAGTGTGAGTGGAAGGAACAAAACCCCAAAACTTGAAAATAACTTTTCAACAGCTTTTATTTTGGGTTTAAAAAGACCTTGTAAAATAGTAGTAGTTTGCGTGGGTAAAATGGAGTTTCGCAGTTAACAAACTTCTTGAATATGAGTTCGTTTTTGTTGAGAGAGATATCTCCGCTGGTTTCTGTGGGAGGAAAGAGAAATCCAAGTGTGAAACTGCTAGGACAGGCCCCGTCTTTAACAGCAACAGTTGTGTTTAGTTTTTTGTTGGTAAGTAACTCAAAGGGAGATTTCTCCGTCGGTTCCCGCGGGAGAAACGAGAATTCGAAAGTCAAGCTACCATAACAGGCATCGTGTTCTGCAGCGAAGGTTGTGTGTAGCTTTTCGAGCTCAGCTGAAAGTGAAAAAAATCCGAAAAAGAAAGCCTTGGATATAGAGGCCGCTGAAAATGGAAGATGGAAAAGAGACCGAATAGGGTTCGATCAAGGTTTTTATTACCTCTATTACTTCCGGTTGTACCCTGCTGATTATTTCCGTTGCTGTTGCTGCTGAATCAAGCAAAGGTGGAAATGCCACAATAGCCAACATGTGAGATAGTTTCTATAATGTCTTTTATAGTTTTTGTATCTTTTACACGCTTGGAGTACATTTGGTTTTAATAACATAACAGTATTTTGACAGTGATTTAATCATGTTCCTGTTATATGTATTAATTGTCCCTAAAAATATTTTTATTTCCTCATCGACGATGTGATTAAATAGCCAAAGGATTTTTATAACTTTATAAATGGGGAAAGTATATATACAATTTTATATCAGGATGTTGTAACCTTGGGAAGGTTACTGAATGGAATAATCAAACAAAGGTTGGTAAAGAACGATAATACTTAGGACAAGAACAGCACATATAAGATTCGCCAGCGGTGCGTAGAAGTAGTCAACTGCTAAAAGTGTGTCAAGTGAATTCTACGATAAATCTCCAACTGCAGGATATCTACCAACCGCCCCACGCGGTCAGATGTGGCACAAGGCCGGATTTAATGTGAGGTATCCGAGCCCATAGGCTCGGCCAAAAATTTCCCTGTATAAAATGGTGTCGGGTAGCTGTTTCCCGAGACAAGACTCTGCTCTTTGACATGCCCTTTGCCCTTTGTCTTGTCTGGGGATACTGTCTGCTTGGGGACAGAGAGATTGAACAGCACAGCTGAAGAGGAATCTCCAACTGCAGACCAACATACAGTATTTACTACTGTATTTATTTGAATGGAGACATACCCATTATCGTCTGTAAGTATACTATAACACAGAGGTAATTTTAGGGAAATCTGTGACAAAATGGAAATTTTGCTTTTTTCCTGTGACGCATATAATCCGATGAAGTACAAAAAGGACGAAATGGTTCGCACAAAAACTTTTCCAACTTTGTCATAGATTTCCCTAAAATAACTTTGCAAACGAAAGAATTCTTAATAATTTTGCAAGCTGGACAAATGAGGAATGAAATAATGGACACTTTACTTCTTTAAATTCTCAAATTACTTCCGATAATGGCTTCCTTAGCACAGATATATTATTTTGACCATTATCTTTCCGAAAGACATTAATGAGGAACTACTCCTACGCGAAAAATAAAATTCCTTATAGAGGAAAGGATGAAATTCCTTATAGAGGAAAGAATGAAATAATTTATTCCTTTAATAAACACATTTCTAAAAGGTTTAAATTTACTTTTAGGCTCATTTGAATATCAATTTCCTCATATCTGTCTGTAATCTTTGTTTAACTATATATATGTAAACACATTTCAAGGTGCGAGAGAGAGAAAAGAGAGAGAGAGTGGGGGAAAGGTGCAAGCTAGTAAGACTATTCAGTGATTGTTTACATTGGTATGTTGACACACACCTGTCTTACTCAACTCTGGTCAGGCAAGTACGGTCTTTAAAAGATGTCACCAAATACAAGCCCATGCCGAAAAATCATGGGCGACAGGACGTGAAAAAATCAGTTCATACACGAATCTACGAGATTCTTTTTATCTTGCATTTGATAGAGAAAAATTAAATTTATGACTAAACCCGTGACTGTTCAGGTTATAAAATATTGAAGTTGATTTCAACATTAAAATATCGTCTGTTTAAAGAAAGTTGAAATAAAAAAAAATACTTACTCAATAAACAACTCGTATTTTTAAATCTTATTCACTTAAAATATATTTTAAATCCCATTAATACAAAAATATATTTTTAATATACCAAAAAATATTTCGAAATCATATTTACTTGAAAATATTATTTTAAATATGGCAAAAAATATTTTTAAAATATTTTAAATATTGTTTGTTTAAAGAAAGCTGAAATATAAATAAGCACACACGAAATCTTAGAGGTGGAAAGAGAGAAGTAAAAAGAGAGAGAGGGGTGCAAAAAGTGGGAGGTGGAAAGAGAAAAGTAAAAAGAGAGAGAGGAGTGGAAAGAGAGGAGAGGGATGTGGAAAGAAAAAAGTAGAGAGAGAGAGGAGTGGAAAGTGAGAGAGAGGTGGAAAGAGAGAAGTAAAAAGAGAGAGGGGTGGAAAGAGAGGGAGGTGGAAAGAGAGAAGTAAAATGAGAGAGGGGTGGAATGAGAGAAGTGAAAAGAGAGAGGGTGGAAAGAGAGAGAGAGAGGGAGGTGGAAAGAGAGAGGTAGGTGGAAAGAGAGAGAGGGTGAGGTGGAAAGGGAGATAGAGGGGGAGATGGAAAGAGAGAGGGAGGAGGTGGAAAGAGAGAGAGAGGGGGAGGTGGAAAGAGAGAGAGGGGAGGTGGAAAGAGAGGGGGTGGGTGGAAGAGAGAGAGAGAGAGGGGGTAGGTGGAAAGAGAGAGGGGTAGGTGGAAAGAGAGAGGGAGAGAGAGAGAGGGGGGGGGCAGGTGGAAAGAGAGAGAGAGGTGAAAAGCGGATATAAATTTATATTTATGTCCACAATCCGGATGTTAAATTAGGTCACCATCTTAGACATACACACACCATTTCATTCTCTACCCTCTTCCTACACGATAATAAATTTATATCTTTCTTTCACCCACTCTCTATACACGACTTCTGGTAAACACACAAGCAACGTTCACAGAGTTTTATAATAAAGATTTGGGAGAGAATATTTTATCTTTAACGCTCTTTTTTTAAGCAGTGCATATCTATTATTGTCTATCTTACTACTCACAGACTCAACAATGATTTTATTGGGAAAGAACACAGTCCTTGTATACAACTGAATATATCGAACAGCCGACGTCGAATTTTCCCAAGTTTAGATGTTCACGCAGACTGTATTTAGCCACTTACTCATAAGTTACTTTTCTTTATAACTGAATCAATTACATGTAAAAATATAAGAATAGAAGAAATTGTTAGCATAGAACTGCTAGCAATTTCCATTGTAAAAAGATGAGACCTAACTGCCAATCAAGCACTACGCATAAATTCGTAATGTGGAGGTACAAAAGAGGAAAGTTCATCAGAAAAATTACCATCAAAATATTTGTAGAAAAAGCACAGGAAATTATGTTACGATGGTGGGAGGTGACTGAAGCCGAGAAGCCAGGTTAGGACAAATAACATTGCAGATTCTTCTTAGATTTTCTCAAGAATCTCTTAATACATAGTAGAAGCACCGGACCACATGTGATCGTAATATCTAATGCATAGTTGAATGGTATATATATATATATATATATATATATATATATATATATATATATATATATATATATATATATATATATATATATCACCCACCCACCACCGCCACTTTAAATTTAAATAAGGAATAACTCCTATCCAAAATATAGAAGGAGAAAGCCAGAAGATGGAGGTCACATTGGCAAGATCATTGAGTAATACTGAAATGCATAATTATTTTTCTCCACAAATTATAACAATGATTTAAAATCAATCATTCATTCTCTTGTGTGTGAGATGCAGCAAGGCATGGGTAATTTGGCTAGTGTATATATATATGAGATAACAATATATATTTTTATGATCAAAGGGGGTCCCAGGGAGCACAAACTTCCTACTGAAAATGTTTCCCCTTTGATTTAAATTAAATTTAAATTTGAAAAAGGGAATGACTCCTATCCAAAATGTAGAAGGGGAAAGCTAGAAGATGGAGGTCACATTGGCAAGATCAAAATGAGACAATATAAACGTCAACTTGAGCAAGAAATCACCAATCAGTAGGTAGTGCCTTACAATGCATATTTGTGGCGACAATTCGACAGTCATATCAAAGTTGAAATCTGCTCATCAATTCAATCAATGAAGTATTGCGTCAAATATATATCAAAGTGGTCAGATCACGCTGTTTTTGCACAAATCTTCCACTGAATTTTTTTTCCTTTTGATTTAAATTAAATTTAAATTTGAATACGGGAATGACTCCTATCCAAAATATGAAAGTAGAAAACCAGAAGATGGAGGTCTCATTAGTAAGATCATTGAGTAATATTGAAATGCATAATTTTTCTCCACAAATTACAACAATGATTTAAAATCAATCATCAAATGAGCGATGGAGAGAACTTTTCAGCATTCGCTCTTAGAAGAGGGAATACAAAAGAAAGGCCATTTAATATTTACTTTGCATATACGAAGCCTGGATTTCATTCCCGGAAGAGCAGCGTTTCTGTTTTCAATCCCATAAAGGTACTGATTTTTACAACGTCTAGGAAATTTTCATTAGAAACAAAGAAAATAGTATTGAACTGTTATGTAATATCAGTCCTCCTGTATGGCAGTGAATGCTCGATAATCTCCGCACAGAATAAGAAGAAGAAGAAGAAGAAGAAGAAGAAGAAGAAGAAAGTGATGCTGAAACGAAAGAGTTGTCGAGAGAAGGCGTCGCTCGCCCTCCGTTAAAAGAATTCGCGTGGCAACATGCACTGTTTGAAGCTGTAGACATGATTTCGGTGCGATTCGAAACTGATTTCGGTGCGATTCGAACCTGAGCCTCGCATTAACCAGAATGATTGCACAATAGACAAGCCAGGATATTGTGAGAGTGACGCGATTTGCATATCCATATGCGAAATTAATCCAAACACCCGGATCGAGTAATTTACGATATATATATAAAAAAAAACGAACGAGATCGACGCTGGGCAGCGTAGAGTAAAGCGTTCTTAAAAGCGTTTCTAAGGAAATATAGTTCTACAGGATGATGCTGAAAATGGAAGCAAAAAGGACGCTTCTACTTAATATCAGAAAGAGACAGAGAGTTGGAATTTCTATGGCACATAATGAGAAAAGACGGACTGGAAAATTTGAAATTCATGGGTCATATTGAAATGAAGAGGAATAGAAGAAAACAACACATAACCTAATTAATTTGTGTAAATTGCCATCAGAACAGGGATTAGGAGATACAACAAAATGTCTAAAGATTACAAAGGATAGGAAGATGTGGAGTGCCATGATCGCACACGTAGTTGCCCGAATTTCTCAGATTAAGCATTGTCATTATTAATTTTTGATTGGTATATATTTAATCTTATTTCTGCTGAGTTTTATTACAAACTAGCAGTAGAGCCCGGCGTTGCCCGGGGATGTAACAGTAAGAGATAGATCAAGTATCGACCATCACAAAGACTGAAAAATAAAATTGACAAAGATTATTGTTTAAGGTTGACGGACACGCATGTCTTAATTATTTTTTTTTTTTTTTTTTTACGAATTGGTCAAACCCAAACTGAAACAAAAACATTGTTTTTTTCAATCGTTATGAGTCTACCGATTGAATAGAATTTTATTATAAACAATTGTCTTGTAAATGGAATTTTTAAAGCATTCGGAATGTAAAAATAAAGAAAAAAGTGTGCAAGACAATAAGAAACACTACCAAAAAAAAAAAAAAAGTGAAGTTTTGTTGAAATCGGTTGAAAAATGTAGGAAATCCGATCCCATATATAAACGAACGCACACACATACAAACAACCTGGGTTTTATAATAAGTATAACTCGATATGAGTTGTCCCCCTTTCATTCTTGTGATGCCTCTTAATTGTGTTTTCAAATTGATTTCGTGCAAAAACAATTGTGTTTTTCCAATTTTTGGCGCTGTTAGAACCACCGCAAGGTAATTTTACGTAGTCCTGTGAAATTTTGTTGAAATCGATTGAAAAATGTAGGAAATCCGATCCAATATATAAACGTACACACACACACACACACACACACACACACGCAATCTGCGTATTATAATAAGTAAGATCACTGATCGTTTCGCTGCGAATGAAGCCAATGAATTCAGTTTTAGAAGCATCAACATCATTGGCAGCGTTTTTCTAGATGATGTAGAAGGAGTGTCGTATAGGTAATGGCGTCTGAAGTGATAGCTAGGTCACCTGCATATTCAATACCTTTCGACTTTTTTGCAGGATATCGACTTGGGAGTCCTGAACCAGCAAGGCTTAATACAAACAGGTGAACAATTAAAATCTGTCGAATCTTTTACATACGTAGGAAGCGAGATAAATTCTAATGAAAGAATGTGAAAATTCGCATAGCTAAAGATTTGGCTGCCTTGAATAAAATGGGTGTAATCTGGAAATCTGATCTACGAGACAACCTCAAGAGGAGATTCTTTCGCGCCACTATAGAGGCGGTGTTAATGTATGGTTACCACTGCTTGGACATTAACTAGAGGTTAAGTTTGATGAAAACTACAGTCAGATGCTGAGAGCTATATGTAACATCTAGATACAATCCTACAAAATCACAACTCTATGGATCCAATCATGATATTTCTACAATCTTAAGCAGAATGCCCTTTGCAGGTCACTGATGGTGAGTAAAACGAGAACAAGTGATCTACTGCCCTGGAGACCTGCTTATGGTCAAATCACGATGAAAACACCGGTTCTCGTTCGATCACCGAAGCCTCGTAGAGCCAGGTCAGTACTTAGATGGGGGGATGGCGCTTGTGAACACCTGGTACTGTCAGCAGATCCCTACTGCCGGGGCAAAACTGCCAATTTTTGGGCACTTCCAAGCGGTGTAATGGTTAGCAAGCTTGTCTCGCTAGAAGAATTACGACTGAGTAGTGAGTTCGGTCCTCATTTGGTGCCCCTTACTTTCGACCTTGCGCCACATCTAAGCTACTCTTGGAAAACCGCGAGAGGGCACCTCGCGGTGGTGTAATGGTTAGCAAGCTTGTCTAGCTAGAACAATTATGACTGAGTAGTGAGTTCGACCCTCACTGGGTGTACCGTACTTTCAGCCTTGTGCCACAGCTAAGCTACGCTTGGAAAATAACTACTGCCCTGGAGACCTAGCCTTGCAGCAAGATGAAATGGTCGCCCAGCAAACATTTACACTGACCAGCTATGTTATGACACAGAATGCCTTCGACCTTGATGCAGGACTGTGATGGCTGGCGTGGTAGAATCATGAATGTCCGACCTAAGTCGACCGAATAAAGTAAAAATAATATGCTGGGATTTTTAGTAAGCAACTTCAATCTGAAAATCTGCAGCAAATTTCCGTGTACATAGTTTACTAAAATTCATGCATTTTGCGCCGTCGCCTTCTGGCTTTTGCGTAAAGAGGTAGGATCTACATGGCAGCAATGGTTTAAATTCAGAGTTTTCTTCTCCGAGATTGGTTGCCACCCAAGCCATAGTTTACTGCTATTTTACCCATAGCTGGGGGGATGAAGAGATGAATGGATTTATACCTTTCCGAAGGGTATTAGCACGTAGGTGAATGCAATAGATTCCTCAGTTCGAGCCGCTAAACATTACTCCAGCGTGCCTGATAGTTTAATAATAATCTTCATTCTATAGGTGTTTCTTGAATTCCGTTAATACCTGCTGTATTGTGGGATCATTGGCGGCTAAACCTGCTCCCCCACCATCAGGCTTTTCTTGAGGGGAAATTAGCTAAACACAGCAGGATTAAAAACAAGGCCAGTTAAAAGGCGGGCAAATCTTGTAGGGGTCAACGGCCATTTAGCACAATGAGGTAAAATGGGCTCTATAGCATTGGATGCATCCAGCGCAATGTTGACACGGCATTGCTTCCTCCTCTGGCAAACAAGAAGTAATCACGTCTTTTTTTTTTTTTTTTAAGTATTCGTTATTCCGTCATATTGGTATATGACAGGGGCACCTCGACGTGATGTAATTGTTAACAAGCTTGTCTGGCTAAAACATTTTGAAAAAAAAGTCGAATTCACCCCATGCAGGACGGTAAAACCCCTAAGACATAAGAGGTTACAGGGTGTGGAAGAATTAGGAACAGAAACATTAATGATAAGCATAAAGAGAAGAGAATAATCAGGTGAACAGTAGATAGCGATTGACATTGCATTTAAATTTTTGCAGATTAAACTTAGCTGGAAAGCTTGGAGCTGGAAGGGAGTTCCACAAGAGAGAAGTGCGAGAGAGGAAACTGTTAGCATAGAATTTACGGCTAAATCTAGCCAGCTTATCTTTTCTTCTCCGAGACTGGTTGCCACCCAAGATCTCAATGCCAGTCTAGCGAAGAGCTCATTCGAACAATTAGCATGAAAGTATTTATTAAAAAGTCAAAGGGAGGCAACTTTACGGCGGTGGGAAAGCGACTGAAGCTGAGCCGCCACATCACAACTGAGTAGTGTGTTCGATCCTCACTGGGTGCTCCATACTTTCGGCCTTGTGCCACATCAAAGTTACGATTAGAAAATCGCGATATTGGCATAGAAATATGTTAGAACAAAAAACGGAGAATGAAGACTGACAAAATAATTTCTACCTTTTATAAAGGGTGTTTCACTAAGACGGATCAAAGTCAGCAGTAAATAAATCAGTGTTATTGGTGAAAATTTATTTATTTCTCAATTGGATCATGTTATTTAAGTCATGGCAATTATGCGTAAAAATAATATCGCCCAATTCTGAAAGAAAAAATAAAATAAATCATTTGACACTTAAACCTAATTTGCATTTAAAATCGGTCCAAGTTATTAGAACCCACTTTATTATGAATATTATGTTAACATTCAGTTATGAAATTTATTATCGTAATATTATGTTATGTTAACAACATAATCTTAATAACATTATGTTATATCACGTTAAGTATGAAATTATTTAGTTAATAATTAGTTATGAATTAAAAGAAATTATTGTACATGTATTCAAGTTTTAAAATCCACCAACATTTTTTACTGCAATTAAATTTGCAAAACACGTCGATAAAAATAATCAATATAAATAAAGGGTGTTTCACTAAGACGGATCAAAGTCAGCAGTAAATAAATCAGTGATATTGGTGAAAATTTATTTCTCTATTGGATCCTGTTATTTAAGTCATGGCAATTATGTGTGAAAAATTATATCATCCAAATGTCCATCAAGGCTTCGGCGGCACATCTTCACTCGATGGTCAAAACTTTTGACGACGTCTCTGCATAGTTGCTCCTCGATCTCACCAATATGCCTTATTATCTCATCCTTCAGTTGTTGAATTGTTGTTGGCTTGTTGGAATAGACTTTACTTTTGAGATGACCCCCAAAGGAAGAAATCTAAAGGCATCAAGTCACACGATCATGCTGTTTCGCTGTTTCGAGAGATGATGCGACCTGGGAACTTCTCATTCAAATTCTGTTTGAACGTTCATTTACGTAATAGACTTCGATAACTTTAATACGTTGTTTGATTGTTAATCTTTCCATGGTTGAAATTGCCAAGGACTTAAGCTGTTAAATCTGAAAGAAAAAGAAAAAAATCTTTAGACGCTTAAACTTAATTCACATTTAAAATCGGTTCAAGTCAAGTCAAGGAACAAACTCGTTTTATTTTATTTATTTCGGTTAAAATAAATCGGCGAATTCATGTTGAACAACCTGATATTCTTTTGTTTGTTTATATTTCGAAAATACAAAAGAAATTGGGTGGAGCGAAATGCTCTTCATAACTATTTGGAAAATGTTAGAAGGCCTTCAGCATTGTTTTGAGGCATGGGCGAAGTTCATGTTGAACAGGAGTTTTCATTCACAAGGGCGAGCAAGCACGCGTACACATACATATTAAATATTGGTCGTGGACTATTTTATGTGTATACACATACATATATACACACACACTCATTTATATATGGATAAAAAGACAAAAAAAACAAACTATTCTTAGCCGTTGCATTTCGTCCTCTGAGGAACTTTATCAGGAGAAATGTAGGATTTATTTTGCTGCACGTGTTTATATAAAAAAGCAAAGATGTCGTTAGTTTATCAAGGCTTTTTAATTTAAGAACGTTCATTAATATCTATCAGGTGGTTGAAGGGTCAGTCAAAGCATGTAGAGGACACAAAGTGTCATAATTCAAATCTGGAAAGGGAAAAGTAAGTGTGATATACTGAAGAAATAATTTTTTTTATAAATGAATATTGTTTAAATTGTTTATTAAAAATATTTCTTGAATATTACATCAAATGAAATGTCAGTCGCTATCTACTATCCTCGTAATTACTCTTTTCTATTCCCGCTCATTATTTACGTTTTGTTCCTACTTCTTCCACACCCAGTAACCCCTTGCGTCTTAGTGACTTTATTGTCTTGAATGGGGTAAAACGGATTAAAAGGTATCATAAAAAGTGAATCTAACTAGAATTAGTTGTCTGTGTCCGCAACACTGGAGATCGATTAAAGAAAATTAATGGCAGGTAAAAAACCCACATTTGACAAAATATTTTTGGTTTATTAGTCAGTCAGTGTCATACGTGAAACACACTTAGGCGATCATTTTTCGATATATGATTGACGAGGCAGATTTTTTCCCGCAGTAGGTTGCCATTTCTTTTTGCGGTAGACCAATTTCCATCCAAGGCTAGAGAACCTGATCTGTCCTGCTAATAGGTAACTAACCCATAGCAGGGGGTGAGGAGGAGAAAATGCTTCATATTTTCCCAGGTGTATTAGCACGTAAGTGAATGTAATGGATTCGACTGGAATTCGAACTCGGCTCTCCGATTCCTCAATCCGAGCCGCTATCCATTACTCCATCATGCCCCCCTCTATTGGTATGAATTTAAAAAAACGGAAGCGTCAGTCGTATCAGATTGGATTATTCAGAACTTCATCTTGACTTTGTAACTGAAAGTCACTATAGCACAATCATAACGCCGGTCAAGTGAGGTTTTTTCAATCTAAAGAAAGGCAAAAGCTCACAGTTATTCCAAGTAAATATTTGACCAGTAGTTAGAGGCACCATCCTTTGAAAAGCAGCCCTCACACTTCCAAAACCATATCAGAGAGGTTGTATTTGCTTATGTATACTGTCAGTCACCCGTCGGTCCGGCTGAAGCCGATTTCTTTTTCAGAGAAATTATAGATGAAAAAATGTCAAGTGTAAAAAAGGAAGACTTTTGAATCTAGACGCAAAAACCATGTAAATTTGAACGATGCCCCTAAGGTTGTTTATTCTATGATTAATTTCCTTAAATTTAGCATAGAGAGTCGGGGAAAAACATAGAATAGGCAGTGCTACAGGTAGTTTTGCTCAACACCGCAGGTTGTTACAAAACCAAAATATCAATATGAAAACTCGAGTCATTCTTAAATAGCTTCGTGCAGCTCCAAACTTGTTCAGAAATATCTAAACTCTCATTCTGTGTACAACTGCTTTATCAGATCAATAATTACAAATGGCTTCGTGCCACTGTTGTATAAAGAACTATACCAAATCCAAATTCAAATCCAGAGCCTTCTCGCTTCTGTTAGAACCCCTCACTGACTACTCATGTCTTCAGAGGTTTAGCCGTACTTACTACGTTTGACCAATTGCGGGTTGGTGAGGATATTTAACCTATAACCGAGCTGGATAATCAATTACTCTGAGGAGTTAATCTGTCCTTTAACGGCATTTTGTATTTGTGCTGCTGGGGTTTTACTTAACCTCCCCACCAGACCAAGTGTGTAAACCCCTCTTTGAAGGGGCATACCCATTCGTATACTTGCCGGTGACAGGGATCCGTCCCTGCTCTGGTAGTGTCACAATTATGACTAACTTAAACCAGCTTTAACCAGCTTGGATCAACTAAGACCAGCTAGGACTAACTTAGACCAACTCTGACCAGCTAAGACCAGCGGCCCGTGTGAAGACACTCGGGTCTCCACGTTAAAAAAACTGACCTTGTGTCACAACCTGACTCATTGGGGAGTCAAGTAAATACAAATTTCCTCACCAAACCTGAGTCAGATGAGGGGAGGGGTTAGTCGCCGATTACTCGAGGTTTTGAATTCGGCGTTGTCATTGTCCTAGATCGGTTGCCACAGAGTGCGCTGGGACTCAGCCTTTCCTGCTATTTATCTATAGCTTAGGAAGAAGACCTCCATCCCTACTGGAATCAAAGATAACAGTTACGGGTTTTTAAAAATCCGTTTTCTTGAAAAGAATATTCCAAGAGAAAGATTTTCTAAATTTCAATTAAAAGTAGTGCAACGTGCTCGGCCAATGAATGCAAAATATTGGCTTAGAAGGAAATGGCTAATATTACTAGCACCGAAATTACATCTTTTCATCTGTTTTTATATTTCATACTTAATTATATTAAATGTAAATCAGATGAAATTGATGAAATTCAAAGTTATTTTAAGCTGAGCAATTAAAAATTAATATATGCGTATGGCTGTAAAATGTGTAAGTATGTGTATGTGAGTCTGTGTGTGTATATTTGCGTTCACCCACTCCTTACCAGCAACAGCTAAAATGGATATCAAATGCCTGGGTTTGCAAAAGTTAGTCTCCTTGACTCGCAGGCATTCGACGAAGGTATACCCTGCAATGGATGGAAAAAATATCTTTGAAACCTCCATTTAAACATTAGTTATGGTAAATTTTGTTTAGCACATTTTTTTATTGCCTGCGGAACAAACTTCGCTTTTAATTGCAAAATCTTAAGTCTTATGCCTAGAATAGACCGACTGCATATAATGGAGACAGGTTAAAACCTTTCCCCCAAAAGAGTCCATCTACCAGGTGTATGCTTGCAGACAGATAAAAGCAACCAATGTTTATTTATGGACTTAAGTATAAATACGTCAATTTCTATCTATGGTGTATAAATACCATCAATATATAAGTAATAATAATAATGATAATAATAATAATAATAATATAAAAATAATAATATAATAATAATATAATAATATTAATATAATAATGATAATATAAGAACAATATAATAATATAATAATAATAATATAATAATAATAATAATAATGAAGAAGAAGAAGAAGCAGAAGAAGAGGAAGAAAAAGAAGAAGAAGAAGCAGAAGAAGAAGAAGAAGAGGAAGAAGAAGAAGAAGACGAAGAAGAAGTAGCAGAAGAAGAAGAAGAAGAAGAAGACGAAGAAGAAGAAGACGAAGAAGCAGAAGAAGACGAAGAAGAAGAAGCAGAAGAAGAAGAAGAAGAAGAAGAAGGAGACGAAGAAGAAGAAGAAGAAGAAGAAGACGAAGAAGAAGAAGAGGAAGAAGCAGAAGAAGAAGAAGAAGAAGAAGAAGAAGAAGAAGAAGAAGAAGAAGAAGAAGAAGAGGAAGAAAAAGAAGAAGAATAAACAGAAAGACAACCAGAAGAAGAAGAAGAAGAAGAAGAAGAAGAAGAAGAAGAAGAAGAAGACGAAGACGAAGAAGAAGACGAAGAAGAAAAAGAAGAAGAAGAAGAAGCAGAAGAAGAAGACGAAGAAGCAGAAGAAGAAGAAGTGGAAGAAGAAGAAGAAGACGAAGAAGAAGAAGAAGAAGAAGAAGAAGAAGAAGAAGAAGAAGAAGAAGAAGAAGCAGAAGAAGAAGAAGAAGAAGCAGAAGAAGAAGACGAAGAAGAAGAAGCAGCAGAAGAAGAAGAAGAGGAAGAAGAAGAAGAAGAAGAAGACGAAGAAGAAGAAGAAGAAGAAGAGGAAGAAGAAGAAGAAGAAGAAGACGAAGAAGAAGAAGAAGAAGAGGAAGAAGCAGAAGAAGACGAAGAAGAAGAAGAAGAAGAAGAAGCAGAAGAAGAAGAAGACGAAGAAGAAGAAGAAGAAGAAGAAGAAGAAGAAGAAGAAGAAGAAGAAGAAGACGAAGAAGAAGAAGCAGAAGAAGAAGAAGCAGAAGAAGAACAAGAAGAAGACGAAGAAGAAGAAGAAGAAGCAGAAGAAGAAGAAGAAGACGAAGAAGAAGAAGAAGCAGAAGAAGAAGAAGAAGAAGAAGCAGAAGAAGAAGAAGACGAAGAAGAAGAAGAAGAAGAAGACGAAGAAGAAGAAGAAGAAGCAAAAGAAGAAGAAGAAGAAGCAGAAGAAGAAGACGAAGAAGAAGAAGCAGAAGAAGAAGAAGAAGACGAAGAAGAAGAAGAAGAAGAAGACGAAGAAGAAGAAGAAGAAGCAGAAGAAGAAGACGAAGAAGAAGAAGAAGAAGAAGAAGAAGAAGAAGAAGAAGAAGAAGAAGAAGAAGAAGAAGAAGAAGAAGAAGAAGAAGAAGAAGAAGAAGAAGAAGAAGAAGAAGAAGAAGAAGAAGAAGAAGAAGAAGACGAAGAAGAAGCAGAAGAAGAAGAAGAAGAAGAAGAAGAAGAAGAAGAAGAAGCAGAAGAAGAAGAAGAAGAAGCAGAAGAAGAAGAAGAAGAAGAAGAAGAAGAAGACGAAGAAGAAGAAGAAGAAGAAGAAGCAGAAGCAGAAGAAGAAGAAGAAGAAGAAGAAGAAGAAGAAGAAGCAGAAGAAGAAGAAGAAGAAGAAGCAGAAGAAGAAGACGAAGAAGAAGAAGCAGAAGAAGAAGAAGCAGAAGCAGAAGAAGAAGAAGAAGAAGAAGAAGCAGAAGAAGAAGAAGAAGAAGAAGAAGAAGAAGAAGAAGAAGAAGAAGAAGAAGAAGAAGAAGCAGAAGAAGAAGAAGAAGAAGAGGAAGAAGCAGAAGAAGACGAAGAAGAAGAAGAAGCAGAAGAAGAAGAAGAAGAAGAAGAGGAAGAAGCAGAAGAAGACGAAGAAGAAGAAGAAGCAGAAGAAGAAGAAGCAGAAGCAGAAGCAGAAGCAGAAGAAGAAGAAGAAGAAGAAGAGGAAGAAGCAGAAGAAGACGAAGAAGAAGAAGAAGAAGACGAAGAAGAAGATAGTTTGAATAATTTGGAGATCTTAAAAAAACAAAAAAACTATCAAAATACAAGGACCTAAGAAATCAAAATCTCAAAAATGTGGCGCACGAGGACATTAACAATTCTAGTTGTAGTTGGAGCCCTCGGATTGATTGGAAAAGATTCCAATAGACTAATTGATGGAATCACTGGTAGACCATGCCTTAAAGAAATACAAAAAAATTGTACTCACGAGCAGAGCCTACACCTAACGAAGATCTTTATCTATGGAAAATATGTGCAACTTTGTTTTTCAAAACTGCTCAGTGAAAAATGTCATGATGCCTTTTCTGAACTCAAGTCTCTGGTCGGGACACGGAAAGAAATGGGTATAGACCAGAAACTAAAGGAAATATAACAAGAGTAATAATAAAATGACACTATACACAATATACAGTGTAACCCGGATATAAGAGAGTTGTCGGGACCGGAGAAGAAGTCTCTTATATCCGGATTTCTCTTATATCCGGGTTTGGTCTGTTTTATATACATTAACACAGGCTCTAATTTGGGACCAGAGAAAATCTCTCTTATATCCGGGTTTCTCTTATACCCGGGTTACACTGTATATAAAAATGTAAATAAAAAAAAACTGAATTTGACATAAATCAAGGCAGTAATAGTTGATATGTAGTAAAATTCACCAATCAAAAAGCAATCATTCTGAACCCAAGATCCGCCACATCATCTTGTGTCTAGACTCCTTATTTGTATGTGAACCTCGCCTGAAATTTGAAAAATACTTTCACTAAGTTCAAGCTTTCACGACCATGAACAAAAGTGGCAAAAATACGTGGCCCCTTCCAATCGGGCGTGGTGAGGGTGTTGAAAAATCATCAGCGCAAAATAAAGTGTTTCAAAAAATTCTGATGTTTAGTCATTCGGTCAGAATTTAGTGTAGAAGTGAATGCAACAGACTAGGTCGGAATTTGAACTCGGCCCACTGATTCCACATTTTGTGCCGATTACCACTTCACTGCTGCACATCCCTGTGTCTCCATTACCCTATCATGTCCCTTCAGCACGTGGGCGATTATGATTTTCCAAATCTCTTGTAACTGTAAGCAATCGTCATCCCCTTGCTGTCCCTGTCAGTTTTTGTTCTGTCATTCACTTACATAAACTCATTAGGTAAGTTATTTGATAATTCCTTCTGTCTATCCGTCTTGCCTTCATTACGCCTTGTGGGTGTCAAATTCCCCAAGCCCTCTTTCCTCATTACGCGTCCAAGGGCTTTCATCTGTCTCTTTTTGATTCTTAATATCATTATCCTTTATGTTACAATCTCCCTTAAGACTCCTTCCTTGTTTACTAGCCCCGCCCAATGTATTCTCAGTATTGTTCTGGAAAACGACATTTCTGTTGCCTCCATTTTTCTCTTCACCAGTAAGAAGATTGTCCAGCATTCACTGCTATATGGAAGGATTGATATGACGAAAATTCAACGAAATTCAGTCAGTCAGTTATGTGCCATGCATGATACACGCTTAGGCGATCATGTATCTTTCGATACATGACTGACGAGTCAGATTTTTTCCCGCAGTAGGTTGCCATTTCTTTTTGCGGTAGACCAATTGCCATCCAAGTCTATAGAACCCATATATTTTACCCATATCTAGGGGGGTAGAAGAAGAGGATTCATACCTTTCCCAAGGATATTAGCACGTAAGTGAATCTAATGAATCTGACTAGATTTCGAACTCGGCTCTCCGATTTCTCAATCCGATAACCGATTGCCACAGAGGGCTCTGGGATCCAGCCTCCAACAAATTTAAGTTTAGAAATCCATCAACTTTATCTATTGTTATTAAATTTGTAAAACTCTTCTAGAAAAAAATAATCCATGTAAATGTATAAGTAGTAATGTAGAAAAAAAAGAATGAAGATTTTCGATAGCATCTGGATATTATTTGGAATGTACCTTTCTGAATTGGACAATTCTTAAAATAAGGCGATGACATTCTGACTCATGGTGAAAAAGATGCTTTGGGCAAAAAAGTTTCAGTACCACTTGTTTAGCGAAAAGGGTAGGAAGTTGTGAAGGGCTATGAATGCCCACGTCTTAAATGGACACAGTATATAGATGAAGTTGATGTACGATAAATGTTCATGACATATATGGCATGAAATAACTGTATAAACTTTAGTCTACAGTATACAATTATTTCGTAGACACTCCATGATGCGATATTTTATTATTTTGGAAATTCTTCTTTATTGTGTCAGCATGTCAACGATCGTGACTCTCCTCAACTTCCTATTTCTCTCATTGCTCTTAACATTTGTTTTTTTTTTTTCACTGTGCTCCCGACTCTCTGTTCTGTCGGCCATTTAAAAGTTCATTAGGTAGGTTAGTTGCTGTTTCAATATGCCCTGTTCTAAATTCTCCAAGCCTTCATATGTTCCCTGCCAAGGGCGGACCAGAACTGACTGCCCCAATCCCAGCTGCAACTGTTAATATAGACTAGCAACTGGAAATTGTCAATGTCCGGTTTGTTGTCACTTAACCCCAAATGTTTTCCGGCTAAAAGCTATGTTATGTGCCTAAGCGTGTATCACGCATGGCACATAACTGACTGAAATTCACTTACGTGCTAATACCCTTGGGAAAGGTATGAATCCTTTTCTTCTACCCCCAGCTATGGGCAAATAGAAGGACAGACCGGGTTCTATAGCCTTGGATGGCAACTGGTCTAAAGAAATGGCAACCTTCTGCGGAAAAAATATGCCTTGTCAGTCGTGTATCGAAAGATACATAATCGCCAAAGCGTGTATCACGCATGGCACATAACTGACTGAATTTGTTTTTACTTTATAAATTATAAAATAAATAAACTGAAGTAGACTTCAATAAAGAAAAATTCAATAGAATGCCAGGGTATTTTAATTCAATAAACAGAATTCTTAAAAAAAAAAAAAAAAAAAAAAAAAAGAGTAAAATATTACCCCCTCCATGAACGAATCCCACCCTCGAGGGAAATTCATCCTGTTTGGAGTGCCTGCTCTAAACAATGTTTATCATTTTATTACCGCTCCCAGTTAAGGTTCTGCCATTTATTCAAGCAAGCTTGTTCTGGTTACCCAAAATTTTCTCCTGCACCTCAATATGCCATGTGAGTGTCAAATTCTGCAAGCCTTTTTCTTCGTTATTGTAGGAAGAATGCATAAAGCAAGCAGAACTGCCAGAAGTGATTGTTCACGATAAAACCGGTTCCAACTTTTTGAGGTTCAAAAATGACATTTTATATATTAAAATGGCTGCTGCCAAAATATATTCAGCGACTGAGCATTCGTGTTTACAAATAAGAATGCATCTTTCACACTCCTGAATACTCCCACATAGACCCAGATTTACTGCAAGAATTTGTTATCTATTCACATGTACAATCATCTGACGATGACTACCACCTTCATTTGTGTTCATATTACTGTTAAAAATAGCCTATCAAGCTCATACATCTATGTTATGTTATAATGACACTGGATAACGATATTTCGTTTTGAGGTGCATTTTTAGGAATATAACTAGACCACTAACCGTGGTATTGCTGTAATTAATATCAGAATATCTTTTTGTTTCTTTTCACAATTTTCTATTACTAATAACTAATAACTATTATATATATATATATATATATATATATATATATATATATATATATATATATATATATATATATATTTAGTTGGATTGGTGTGAGTTAGTGACCCTGGGTTTCACATTGTCTGACGATCGC
>CAHIKZ030005499.1:387500-415000 GCA_903632075.3 Acanthosepion pharaonis
GGGTTCTTGATAAGATCCACAGACGGATATGCAATGTAAATGGCCCTGACCGTCGCCTCTCTCTGTCTTTTTTACAAATACTTTCATTGCAACTGCTCCGATGAGCTGCATTCGCTGGTTCCCAGACTTCATGAATTCAAGAGTCCTCCGAGGCTGGCATCCCGCCCTCACCCTTTCACTGTCGAAACTACTAAATGTAGCCGTCTCTTCTACTCCAATAGCTTCATGTCTTGCACCTCTCGCCTGTAGAACTCCCTTCCCTTTTCCTGTTTCCCTGAGAGCTATAATCTCCAGCTATTCAAATGTAATGTCAATCGACATCTCCAGTTGCCTTGATCTATCCACTATCCTTCTTCTCATCCTTTCCTCTATCACTCCTATCTGCTTTCGCTCCAAATTCTGTGTAACCCTTTGCGTGCTAGTGGCTTCCAGCCTTGCTTGGGGTGAAATGCTTAATATATATATATATATATATATATATATATATATATATATATATATATATATATATATGTATTATTCTTTTTTATTTTTAGATTGTAAAAATGTTTTTTGGAGAGAATAATAATTTAGGGATAGAATCCTTACTAATTAACCCATAGCTACAGGGAGAAGATTTGGATTCATGCCTTTCCAAAGTATATTTGCGCGTAAGTGAATATAACGAACCCAACTGGGTATGGAACTCGGCTCTCCGATTAACAATTCCGACACATTATCCTTTGTACCAACGGTACATCCAAACTTACAGCCCCTAGTAGTTCCAAGCGGTTATCCATGTAAGTACTGACTAGTCTCGGCGTTGCTTAACTTTGATGATCATACGAAAACCGGTGTTTCGACGCTATATATATATATATATATGTGTGTGTGTGTGTGTGTGCATGTGCAAAGGTTTGATTAATAAAAACCGACAAGGTCTTTTTTTTAAGTATTTCACCCCAAGCAAGGCGGGAGTGCCACTATCACGCAAGGGGTTACAGAGAGTGGGAGTGAGAGTAAAGTGGCGTGATAGACGAAAGGATGAAGAGAAGGACAGGGAATAGATCAACGCATCTGAAGATGTCGATTGACATTGCATTTGAATAGTTGGAGATTATAGCTATCAGGGAAGCAAGTATGAGGAAGGGAGTTTCACAGAGGGGAAGTGCGAGACATGAAGCTATTGGAGGAGAAGAGTTGGTTACAGTTAACCATTTCGACAGTGAAAGGGTGGGGCCGAGATGCTAACCTAGTAGTACGTTTACTCTTTATTGTATTTTCCAATTTTCGAATAAGTAGTTCATTGGGATCAAAACTGTGAATAAACTGTACGAAGTTCATGTTGTGTTGTCGTTTAGTTGCAGAAATTTCGGCCGTATTGCTCATTTTCAAGAATCAATATGGTGTCTCTATGGTAGACAGAAGTCCTTTGTCTATAACCTCCTATTCTTTGTAAAGCTGAAAGTTTGTCCGTTGTAACGCTTATAAGTATATAATATCATTTTTTTCACGTTTTAATGAAAGCCCAGCACATTGTCAACCATTTTGCATTTAAAAGTATAATGAAAAATTACGTTAATGGATAGAAACGCATAACTCTGTATAAATACTTGTATCCCTGAAAAACATATAGTTTGTACCACTTGCACCCCTGAAGATGATCATGGATAAAGATTGAAAGTACTTGGGAAATGAAAATAAAAGAGATTTAAACAGTTTTACCACATTTCTCTCATCCTTTAACATCAATACACGGAAGGTTATTCGTGAGTATGAACGGATTTTATTAAGAATTAGCAAACATTATGTCTGTAATTTATTCAATCATATATATATATATATATATATGTGTGTGTGTGTGTGTGTGTGTATGTGTATTTATATGTGCACATTAAATATATCTCGTGCACTCCTAGATGCCATCTCCTTATATTTACTGTGGTCTGTTTATTTTGTATAATAATAACTTCTAGGGTTTTGTGTCTTTCCTTGTATTGGATGTTGACGAGTATTTTGGTATTATCCACTAATATTTCTCTTATGCTGATAGTGGTCGATATGTGCACGGATTGCACTGAGTTTCGACAGGTGACAGGTCAACCTATATGTGTGATTATTAACTACCAGAGGCCATGAGAGCTCATAAAGAAAATTATCTTATACATAGGGTGGGGGATATCCTCGTGTTGTTGGTACTAATTAGATTAAATATTTTAAACTTTCTTATTTCATAATAGATGGTGAATCTTAGGTGTTTGTTGTGATCAATGTGTGATATGTATAGATGAATTATATTTGTAATTGCCTTTTCATACTGTTTATAACTAGAGTGCGTCTGATTAAGATAGACTCAGTTAATGGCGTGTTTATTTTTGTTTTCATCAGTGTGGTGTCTTGCGTTATGTTGTTTGTAAATTTTGTGATGGCTAATTTTATTTGTTCGTCGACGAGGTGGTTAAGGAAGTTATTGCTAATTAGATTTTGTTTAATGTTGCTCAGTTCCTTATAGAATAATATGTCCGAAGAAGAGATTATTTTGACCTCGTAAGAAATATTTCCTAATTTTTGAGGCTATGCACTCTTGTAGTTGACTTAACAAGAGTTTCTACTTGTGTCTTTTTATAAAGAGAAGTAGTGAAGTTATTGCTGTTGCCATTGACTAAGATATCGTAAAAAGTGATCCTATTATTAATATTGAATTTGTAACTAAAGTGTAGGATGGAATTGTTTAAGTTTTTTTTTTTAATTTCGTCCAGGCTTTTTGCTAATATAAAGATTACGTCTATATAACGGACTACTAATATAGGAGTGGGGACTCGATGGAATTACTGAAAATTTCGTTATCTATATGACACCCGAGAGGAGGAGGCACGGTGGAGTAACGGATAGTGGCTCGGATTGAGGAATTGGAGAGCAGAGTTCAAATTCCAGTTGAATCCATTACATTCATTTACTTGCTAATACCCTTGGGAACGGTATAAATCCTCTTCTCCTCCCTCCAGCTGTGCGTAAATAGCAGGACAGACGGGGTTCTATAGCCTTGGATGGCAACTGGTGTACCGCAGAAAGAAATGACAACCTACTGCGGGAAAAATCTGCCTTGTTAGTCATGTATCGAAAGATACATGATCGCCTAAGCGTGCATCACGCATGGCACATAACTGACTGAGTTCCTAGAAGTGAAACCACTGTTACGCTATCAGTTTGTGTGTAAATATTTCCGTAGTGGTCGTAAAAAGGTACTTCCGCCGTGCAGAATTAAGTACCTAAGTGAAGCTTTTTAGGAAGCAATGGAGGCTTGTTTTGCATGAACATCCTCTTTAGTTTAAAGCTTTTTAACTTGTAACCCGTACCATATTAAAACAGCTTGTCAAATAACTTTAAAAAATCACTTGCCTTTATCTTGACACCATCATCGAATTCTAAGTGAACTATAATTGTAATTCTTTCAATAATAGCCTAAAACATTACTCCCATCTCTCAATTGTTGTCCTCTATATTGATTTATTATTTCAATGTAGGTTTTAACCTCTAGCCCTGCCCTCAGCTCTATCCAATGTAGCTCTACATTCATCATTAAAAATGCTGTTGTGAAATCAGTTTTCATATACTGAATAATTACGCTTCTCTTTGTGATGTTTGCTTAAAGGTTATAATTTGGTTGCTTTCATGACTTATATATGTGAAATTAAAGAATAAATATCAAACACGAGTTGTAAGATAAGCATCAAATAATATTTTTTTCTTTTACGGTAAGGTTTGCACTGTACAAGGCTCGGGGCCACTCGAGGTAGAGGGTTACGTTAAAGGGTAGTTTATATGGATAAGAGAGGAAAACAACGATTAACCCTAGACTTGAACATTCCCTTGGGAGTTTGTTCCAGAGGAAGAAGCTATTTGAATGGAACTCGCTGACGGAATTCCGAGTGAATGTTGGTGGTTTGCTACTATGTAAGTGGCATGGCGGGTGCTAGCTGTGAAGGCCAGACCTGGCGGAACCAAGGAATGTAGCTCGTCCGAGTACTTTCCATGAAAGTAACGATAGAGCAGTGAAAGACTCGCCACATCCTGCCTGTGGAGGGTGGAAAATATTTCGTCACCCAAAGGGACTCGGAAGCGTTTTTGAACTCTATAGAGACTGGAAAGTAAGAATTGGGAAGTTCTCGCCCAAATATGGCAAGAGTACTCCATTTTCGGTTTGATCTGGCTCTTATAAAGCTAGAGAATATCATGAAGAGTCAGGTACTTACTGGAGCGGTACAGGGTGCCGATCATTTTAGCTGCCTCTTTAGCGATGGATTGTATATAGGAGTTCAATTTAGGTCGGGTGTGAGTTTGAGGCCCAATATCACCTTAAGACACGGGACTTACTCGAGGTGGGCATCAGTGTGAATATATAAAAAAACAGGTATTATATATTCATAAGTCATATTTATCACACAAATATTCGTATATTCTAAAAAACGTTATCAACTTCGATTGGTTAATACCAGTTTTATTTCGAAAATATTGACTTAATATAATAAAACCTGAGATAGTGTATATACACAAAAAACGAAAAATAGGGGCCACCCTCTATATTTCGAGGAATCGCCTAAAATTGAATGTTGTGTGCTTCTTCGTGCCAGAGGGTCTTTCTCTTCCTGAAGGGTTTTATCATATATTCAACAACAACAACAACAACAACAACATCAATAATAATAATAATAATAATAATAATGAAATTGACACATTACTGCATAAAGTTTTTTTTAAATTTTTTCCCTTTTTGCTATATCTACTTTACTGGCTAATGGTAATCTTAGGACAGGGGGGGGATTTTAGATTTCAGGTAACCCGTTTCTAAAAATTTCTTCACCATCTGCTAGGAAAGTTGGTTTACTGTGTCATGCTAGACAATTTTTCTCGTCAGAATCTATCTTACACATTTATAATTCCACCATTCGGCCATGCTTTGAATATTGCTGCCATATCTGGTCTGGTGCTTCTGCTATGTAATTAGACATTCCTGATAAAATATAAAGAAGAATCTGCAATGCTATTAGTCCTGACCTGGCATCTCGGTTTCAGTCCCTTTCCCATCTCCGTAACGTATCTTCCCTGTGTCTTTTCTACAAATATTTTCATGGTAATTGTTCTGATGAACTTTTCTCTTTGTACTTAGACTTTATGAATCTAAGTGCAGTACTAGATTGGCAGAAAGGTCTCATCACTTTACAGTTGAAAATGCTAGATGTAACTGTAAGTCCTATATTAACAGTTACTTCTATCGCACTTCTTGCTGGTGGAGCTCTCTTCCGGTCTCTTACCTTCCCGTCAACTTTGATCTTCAGAAATTTAATTGCAATGTCAATGATTAATGTCTGTCTTCTTAATTCCAATTATTCTATTGTTCTCTTTCCTTAATAATTAATTCATATTGTCTCACATTCAATAACTCCCTTGCATCTTAGTGGCTTTATTGCCTTGCTTGTGGTGAAATGATTTAAAAAAGTTAATAAAAATAGCGAGTTTCCTAAAAATCGTTGCGCCTTTTGCTTAATCTACCTAATCTGCTGAATGGTAATCTCAGGACTGGTGAATTTAAAAGTTTTAATAACCCACTCTCGAAAAATTGGATTCCATGGATTAAATAGTTTCAGTACCCTAGCTTATTAGGAGTTAACTAAACCAAGAAAGTATGAAACTTACTAATTATTCAACCAAGAGGGTGGCCCCAAATTTTTAGCCTATAGTCTATGTGTGTGTGGATGCTTGTGCATGTGTGCGTGGGTGTGTGCACGTTTATATGAGCGTATATATGAGGGTGCGAATGTCTGTTATTTTTTTTGGGTGCGTATAAAACTTTATATATATAAACGACTTTTGTTGAATCCCGAAGGACCTCAGAATAAACTCTCGCTTGGAAACTGTGGATCTTTCTTAGGGACAATATGCTATCATTGTACTGAAAAGAGGTGGTATTTTCCATAAACACCAAAAGGCCAAGAATAGTCTCCCGTCAAATCCCAAATGTCATAATATTGTTCTCTGTAAATATAAAAATAAAACGTTACACACATAGGACATCGGCGAGACTTCACTTCGTGTCTCTGGAGAATCAACATTAGATTAGTTGAGCAGCTCCGTTGATATCTTCCTCTTCTCCGATTCAGACGATCATTTCATTTGCTCATTTCCGGTATTTTCTTTTGAATTAGTACCGTTTCTTCCTTTGGAAACGATATGATATGATGCATCATGACTGACAGGAGAGACTTAATTGAATTATAGCAAGCGATGGCAAAATATGGTGAATGGCAAAAAACGTAGTATTAGCCGTTGTCGTATGAGAAAATAACGGGATCCATTATCGAACGATAACTGCTACAGTCTACGAACTGTAATCACTCTTTCCAGTAATGATGGGAAATTCCTTCCGAGACTTTTCTTCGAATTAATGTGGAGCGCCAACATTTGATTATGTTCTTACTTTCTCTTCCATTTTAGCATCAACATAATTATCAAATATGGAAAAACTGGGTAAGCCGACTTTTGTTAAGAACGAACCGAAGTACTAAAAGTGTAACTGGCGATCCTATTAAGTTTATGGGCGAACTTATAACGAACGTGCCATTCAAAGATAAAACTTTAAAACTAAGGGCACATATTATGAAGAATACAAGTAATTTGTTCGGGACTGATTGGTTAGAACAGTTTCAACTTTGGGATATGCCTATTAACTCATTATGTTAAAAAGTCGAAAATTTGACTGACGAAGCAGAAAAGTTGAAAGGTGAACTTAAAAAAAAATTCTCGACGTTTTCAGTGGAGGACTAGGAAAACGCACAAAAATGTCTGCTAAGTTAAAGCCAGACGTAAATCCAGATTTTAAGAAAAAAACGTAACGTTCCATTTGTCTCATTAAATCAAATTGACGAAGAATTGATTCGACTTGAGGAAATGGGAGTTCTGGCAAAGGTTGAATATAGCGAATGAGCATCTCCCACAGTTTATATTAAAAGGAAGAGCAAAGAAATTCGTATATGTGCTAACTTCTCTACGGGGCTGAACAGCGCCCTAAAGGATCCCCATTATCCCCTTCCGAGTCCAGAGGAGATATTCGCTAAGCTCAGTGGTGGAAAATATTTCTCTAAGATCGACTTAAGCGACGCATATCTACAAATACCCGTGGACGAGAAATGCTCGAAGCTCCTTTGTATAAACACACACAAGGGTTTATACAAATTTTTAAGACTTCCATTCGGGGTTAAGGTTGCTCCTTCCATTTTTCAACAGGTCATGGACACGATGTTAAATGGTCTGGATTTTGCGGTGGCCTATCTAGATGAAGTCCTAATGAAAAGTGAGAACATCGAGGAACACAAATTGGCAGGTGTTCAGGAGAATCTAGGATTACAGATTCAAATTAAAAGACGGGAAGTGTGAGTTTTTCTTAGAGAGCATTAAGTACTTGGGTTAAATAATTGACAAAGACGAAAGACGCCCCGACCCCGATAGGGCTACGGCAATGAAGTATATGTCAGCGCCAAAAAATATGTCGGCTTTTCAAAGTTTTTCTAGGTCTTGCCAATTATTACAACGTTTTTCCAAGAATGCACAGTTTGAGAGCTCAGAAGGCCAAAAGAAAAAAGAAATTTACGGAACCTTTAGAAGTTAACCCGAAAAAGAAAAGATATTGAATATGTTTCATTTCATACCATGTCAACAGAAAAAAGAAAAGACTGAGTAAAAAAAAAAACAAAACATCTCCTCACTTATGAACTTTGAATTGCCTTGGATTATTGGAAATTATTATCGTTTAAAAAATGTAAACGTAATTCCTGTATATAGCTTTTTCAAAGTATTTGTTTCTGATTTTTTTTTCTTGTGGAAAAGGATTGATTAAAATGTATTCTGTGGTAATTATAAAAAAGACTCCATACGGAGTCAGGCTGAAAAGGGGTGGGATGTTGTGGTGTCCTCCTCTAAGACTATGTTAGACTCTTCTACCTACTATAGGTTTAGTAGTAGAGAAGGTTCGGTGAACAGGGAACAGTAAATAGATTGAGCTCTAGATCATTTGATACACTCTCACTAGTCGTGTAATACTCTTCTGGTGTACTTACTATTTAATATACGATATATCTGCAAACCTGGTTTTTGTTATTACTTAACCATTTACTTGGTCACAATACTTTATTTAGACCACTTGATATTATATAATGAAGTACCTTCTTCATTTGATCCCATATATATTTGATAATGAAATACATTCTTCGTATGATCCAGTTGATATTATATAATGGAATATCTTATTCATTTGGTCCCATTTATATTATATAGAGACGTACTTTTTCATTTGGACCCATTCATATTATATAGAGACGTACCTTTGTCATTTGGACCCATTTATATTATATAGAGACGTACCTTTTTCATTTGGACCCATTTATATTATATAATGAGGTACCTTCGTCATTTGGGCCCATTTATATTATATAAATAAGTACCTTCTTCATTTGGTTCGATTCCATTTAAATTTTATATTGAATTATCTTCTTCATTTTGGTCCAACTGATATAATGTATATTTTTCATTTGTTCCTATTTTTATTATCTAATGAAGTACTTTCTTCATTAGGTCCCATTTATATTATATAAGGAAATACCTTCTTCATTTGTCCGCTTGATATTTATATGGTAGAACCTTTTTATATAGTCCCATTTATCTCTCTCTCTCTCTCTCTATATATATATATATATATATATATATATATATATATATATAAACTTGAAGCCTCTTTCTGTCTATTTGTTTGTTATCGAAATTCTCCTAGGGATTTTGAGATAGACCCCATAACCATATATTTTGAAACTACATTACCCAGGGTACTTGGATAAGTATATTTCATTTTGATCAAAGGGGGTCTCTGGGCACAAACTCCCACTGAAAATTGTTTTCCCTTTGATTTAAATTAAATTGAAATTTGAACAAAGAAATGACTCCTTTCTAAAATATAGAAGGAGAAAGCCAGAAGATGGAGGTCACATTGGCAAGATCATTGAGTAATATTGAAATGGGTCATTTTTCTCCACAAATTATAACAGTGATTTAAAATCAAACGTCATTTTCTTACAAAACAAAGGTGTGACGCGCAACAAGATACGGGTAATTCGGCTAGTATTATATAATGAAGTACGTCCTTAATTTGATTCCATTCCATTTATATTGTATAATGAAGAGCATTTCTCATTTGGTCCAATTGATATAATATAATGAAGTATCTTCTTTATGTGTCCACATTTCTATTATCTAATGAAGCACCTTCTTCATTTGATCACATTTATATCAGGTAATGAGGTACATTCTTCATCTGATCCCATTTATATCAGGTAATGAGGTACATTCTTCATCTGATCCCACTTATATCAGGTAATGAGGCAAATTCTTCATCTGATCCCATTTATATCAGGTAATGAGGTACATTCTTCATCTGATTCCATTTATATCAGGTAATGAGGTACCGTCTGCATTTGATTCCATTTATATCAGGTAATGATGTACCTTCTTCATTTGATCCCATTTATATCAGGTAATGAGGTACATTCTTCATCTGATCCCATTTATATCAGGTGAAGAGGTACCTTCTTCACTTGATCCCATTTATATCAGGTAATGAGGTACATTCTTCATTTGGTCCCATTCATATTATATAATAAAGTACCTTCTTAATTTTGTCCGATTTTATAATATACAGTGAATTACTATTTCATGTAATTCTACACAACTGATGAATTTATTTATGGAGTACCGCCCAATGAATAATATTCAACCATTTGTATTACCTTCTGTGTGTAGTGGCTTTGCTTTTACGTTTATTTTATTTTATTTTCATTTGTTTCGCATTTTAACTTGCGAAAACAGTGTACTTCGAGGCGGTGTAATGGTTAGCAAGCGTGTCTCGCTAGAACAATTACGAGTGAGTTCGATCCTCACTGGGTACCCCCTACTCTCGGCCTTGTGCCGCATCTAAGCTATGCTTGGAAAATCCCTTTACCTTGTGAAAGCATAATATAATGAAAACAATGCTAATACAGACCCTAGGGGCTTATTACTTTTTTTTCTTTTGTGCAGTGTGAAGGTACAACATTTTCTGAGTCATTTCAGAAGGGGCAGACATATTTTCAATATTATTCATTTCGCTTTCCAAATTCAATCTGCGGGTGTTTTTTTGTTTGTTTGTTTTTTTTAAGTGGTCTTTTACGTTTGGTTACAATGAGACCAAAAAGAATATCTTAATTATTTGGTTTCTAAAATGGCACTGACGTGATGGCCGCCAGCATTATTAATTTTGAAGACATCTGAAGCGTCTGCCGACATTCTACATCAGTTAGTCATTTCGCAAAGAATGGAGTGAGCGTAACTCCGGCAGCTTGAAACTTTGTCGAGAAGGGAAGGGGTAGAATTGAATATGATGGTAAATGGAATGTCCGGGGGCGGCCTTGCCGACGGCACTTGGAAGAAAGAAAAATGTTTGCAGTTTTTCGGATTATTTTCTGGCAAAACACACCTCGGACATCATCGCCATTTAAAAGCAAAGTTCGCTGATTTTGTTTAGTGACATATCAACACCTCCATGGGTTATTTAATGCCGCAATATAAATATTTTGAAGACAATTTTATAGCTTCAATTAAATACATTTTGAATTTAATTGTATGCCTTGATAAAATATGTAGTGATAAAATATATTGTTGGTCATTTTGCTGTAAAATGTATTGTTGATAATTCTACTATAAAATGTATTGTTGGTCATTTTGCTATAAAATGAATTGTTGATAATTCTACTATAAAATGTACTGTTGGTCATTTTGCTATAAAATGTATTGTTGATAATTCTACTATAAAATGTACTGTTGGTCATTTTGCTATAAAATGTATTGTTGATAATTCTTCTATAAAATGTATTGTTGGTCATTTTGCTATAAAATGTATTGTTGATAATTCTACTATAAAATGTATTGTTGGTCATTTTGCTATAAAATGTATTGTTGATAATTCTACTATAAAATGTATTGTTGGTCATTTTGCTATAAAATGTATTGTTGATAATTCTACTATAAAATGTATTGTTGATAATTCTTCTATAAAATGTATTGTTGATAATTCTACTATAAAATGTATTGTTGATAATTCTACTATAAAATTATATTGCTCGTTATTTTGCTTAAAAATTGTACTGTTGGTAATTTTTTTATATAAAAAATGCATTACTGGTAATTTTCCTATAATAATGTATTTTTAAACTTTTCTAGTGTATTGATATTTGTATCGGAGGTTCACTATTTCTTTATCACCCACTTTTCTGGAGAACAGCTTTACTTCTTTATAATTTGCCTTAAATTTATACAAAATTTGATACAGCTTCATTGTTGACTCTATCAGCCTCCGTAAAGATCGCAGAGCCGTTCTAACACAACCATACAAAATCTCAGGTAAGTACTGAACATATTTAACAGTACAAAGCCTATTGGACGGTGCAATCACGGAACAGCCTCATAAATATATAATATTTTTTTCGAGCATAAAGCTAGAGTAGGTTGGTTAGTTGATTTTGTTTAGCGGCATATTAATATATCTATGGGTATTTTAACGCCGAAATCTAAATATTTCGAACAAAATTATATGCATTCAACTACAGATAAAATGTATTGCTAGTCATTTTGTATTGTTGATAATTTTATTATCAAAATGTGTTGTTGGTATTTTTTATTTAAGAATGTATTGCTGGTATTTTTACTATATTGGTTCGTAAAACGCATTGTGTTAATATTTGCATTTGCAATAATCAATAATATTGTGTATGAGCTCGGTTTGAAGTTAACTATATGGAATTATGAAATCAGTGCACTCTCAATACAAGTTCTTCTCACTGTAGTTGGTTAAAAGTATTCTTTTATATCGCTAAGTGAAAATAATATGACAAATTTGAAAAGCTGTTTGGACTACACGTTTCGCTTGTTTATGGCCGTTTTCGGGTCGGAATGAGAGACAAACCCTTGTGTAAGGGAAATGCGTTGGAATTTCAAGAAAGTGATAATAAAATTCTTTAGGAGAACTTACAGCCAGAAAGGTCTTTTTTTTCCGTACTGAATCAGTTAACGTCTGCTGGATTTGAAATTAAACTTGTAGTCGATCCCCGTTTTTTTTCTCTCTTGGTCCCGTCCTGGGTATGACGATAAACTACATTCGCGTCCTGGGTAAGACGATAAACTACGTCCAACAGCAAGACCTCTAATCAGGAGGTTTTGCGGAGCGTGGAACCACCTCTTAATTGCTGGGGTTCCTAGGTCCGCTCTGACCTGGGGTGGTAGCACCTGTTAGGGTCCCAGCTATGGGCAAATAGTTAACCCCGAAACTATGAAAGTGTAAAAATAGGTTTTAATACCAGAAATACTTTGCAAAAAAATTATTTCCAGTAATACATTTTTGAAGAAAAAAAAGAAAAAAAAAATATTACCAGCAATATATTTTTGAAAAAAAATATTACCAGCTATACATTTTTGAGGAAAATAAATATTACCAGCAGTAGTTTTTTTTTAAATAAATTATTATCAGCAACACATTTTTGAAAAAGAAATTTTTACCAGAAATAGATTTTTGACAGATTATTACCAGCAATGAACATATTGTCAGCATCCATTAACCGGTTATGGTTGATATGCCGGAAAATAAACCAAACCAAACCTCTCTTGGTCCGTATTTTGCATTGTGCTACTATTTCTTTTGCAAGGGTTAGGGTTATATTGATATTGAATATGAGTCTGGTTGACCGCAGAGAGCTGTGAGATCAGAAAAGACAGAGAGAGGCGACGGCGCGTCTGTGAGAGAGTGACTGTAGACGAGATGCCAGATTAGGGCCAATTATATTACATATCCGTCTCTGGATCTTGTCAAGGACTCCGAGGTAAACAGAAGGTGCCTCAGACCATATATGGCAGCAATACTCCCTGTAAGGGCGAATGGTTGATTTGTATATTTGAAGTATCGATTCCGGGGAGAAAAATTTCCTGGCGCGGCACAGAGAGCCAACTTTCCTCGCGGTGGACGAAGCAATTGACTCAATGTATTTGTTACATCTCAGGTCAGCAGTCAACGTGAGACCGAGCAGACGCAGAGAGTTGCTATCAAGAAGTGTTGGTTGTGCATTTTATTATTAAATAAAAATCTCTGATAGAATATAATAAAATTTCCATGAAATAGCCCCCCCCCCACACGTGTGTGTGTGTGTGGCTGGAAATCATCCTAAGATCTTTAAAAAAAATTATTTAATTTTTCTACGATTCGGAACTTTTTTTTTGGTTTTCAGGGAAAACTTGAACATAAATTTTCTAATGTCTTCAGAGCGGCTTTCTTAAGCCATTACCAAACGATTTTATTTTATTTTTGTGTTGTCTATGTGTGTGCGTTGTATCTTCGTTGGCATTCTGTTAGTGTCGCGTCGTCACGCGTCATATTGTTTTTTGCCCTTTTTAGGTATTAAGTCTTCACGTGTCCATGGTAGTGATGTATTTCCCCGCCAAATATCGCATTTTTGTGGGAACGTATCGTTTTATTTTTAATTAACTCTATTATTAGTGATTAAATATATTTGCTATGTTAAAAGTTTCCTCGGAAGCCAGAAAAATGGTCCGAACAGTAGAAAAATTAAATAAAAATCTTAAAAAGGGAGAAATTTCGTTTGTCTTCAACTAAACCGGCATAAAAATTAAAAAAAAAGATATTGTTTTATTATACCATTTAAAGCAGAATTCGCACCGTAATTAGTTTAATGAAAAGAAAATGTAATTTTGTTGCATAATGAAATCTGCATTTAGGTTGCAAAACTGACATTATTAAAATTGATGCAAAAAACATTGCAATTTTCTTACTTGCATTATTTACATTACCGGAACTGTTATCCTAATCTCCACTACCATATTCACAACGTTTCGGCCGATGTACGCTCCGGTCTTCTTCAGGTGATTTGAATTTCGAACTGAACTCTTTATTTCGTCCACCGGGGTAGATTTTTCTAGTTCCACGTGCCATACCTCTTCCGGATGTCTCATTTATTTCCCTCTCTAAGTTCTGGTTCGCCACTGCTGTGGTCTGGTATTGAACTCACAACTCTTTGGGTCTAGTCACGGGATCTAACCAATGTCTTTATCCACTGGGGCCATGTGTCCTCGATGAAGTAATCACAATACCTCATTGCAGAGATATAGACAGATGTGCACTTTTCTTATTCATTTTATTTCTTTAATATGAATTAATGTTGTTAGTGTAGACTAATTCTTTACTGCTAAGAACTTTTGCAATTAAGATCATACTGAAAAAAAGAGGAGCCCCTTAGTGAATTTCTCAGGTGTTTGATTAACTCTTTAGAAATATCTGGTTGTGGGCGAAAAGCCGAAACATCAATCGATACCGCGCTATAAACCCTTAGAGATTATGATAAGCTTTTACTGGGACAGTAGTAGTTTGGTGCAGAATGGCTTCTTTGAACATCGGTATATAGACTGGCTTGTGTAACTGTATCCGAAACAATAGTAAAGACGACTATACAAAGTGAAAAATGTATTAAGGATGCGTTATTTGGTTTATGGTCACCAATTATCCTCAGAGCTCCCAACGCATTCTCCTCACATACAGTTTTGTTTATTTTTCATTCTAACCTGAGGAAGCCAAAGAGAGAGGATGCGTCACTGTGTCTGGCTGTGTTTACGTTTATTTCGGTCACCTACTTAATTGAGATAGAATTGGTTAAAGGTTTAAGTGAAGCCTATTGTCTATTCAAATTTTTAACTCAGCACGTAGCAGATCGAACCATGCTATTATTTACGGTAGAGTTACCACTTATATAAAAGAAAACTTATCAGAAAGTAAACTGGGGTTACCAGCCTGTTCAAAACGTCCGTCGGTTGCTCTGTCAAGTCCCAGTGTTGCAAGCACTGCCACCCCTTGGAAGTGCTGTCGAACCAATAAAGGTAGCTTTTATCAAAGAGTGAATACAGTTATCTTTGGAGTGTCCTAGTGAAGTATTCCCCAACTTCATCCTTTTGTGTAGGCCAACACCGACAAGCCATGTCCTTAAAAAAACAAAAACAAAAACCAAAAAAAAAAAAAATACAATAGATCACAGCGTTAGCACGATTGCTCCTTCGGCGAATCTGTGGGATCCAAGGATGTGGTCACACTGATTGTCTCGACGAAGCTCTTCGTTAATAAAATTTCCATTTCTCTCATCATCTTCACATAGAGTAGCTTGAAAACGTGTACTGGAAAGTCATATGTTCCTCATTTAATTTAATATATTCCCGCATATTTAAAAAATGGTAAAGGCAAAGAGAAAAATGTAAAAAGAAAATGGCGGACTTTTATTAAGTCCGCCATTTTCTTTTTTTTAAATAAAAAAAAACTGTACTGTAGTCGGTGACTTAGTTGCAAATGATGACAGAATATACTTTTCGCTGCGTTAAGTCAGGTACATCGAAGTTTAACCTGATTGGTGCCTTCTTAGCCACAAAGTGCTGATCAGTTCTCTATAGAATATCAGTTGTTGACCCCGATATATGAACACGTAGTCGACCAAAACGAAACTGCTATTCTTTAATCATCATAAAGAAACATTTTTCCCCTCCATCAGCATGGCTGATGCTAACCCCCTGGAGAATAACTCACTGTGCCTTTTTCGTCATGAAGAGAAAAGATTATATTGAATCACTTGCTAGATAGCAAGTGATTCGATATAATCTTTTCTCTTCTTTTTCTGCTACTAAGATGGGCGTACCTGACAATTTTTCTTATTGGAACCCATGTTGCAGATTTATGAATCTACCATTCGTCCGTGCTTTGAATATTGTTGCCATAGTTGGTCTAATGTTCCGTCTATATGTCTCCAGATTCTCGATAAAATTCAAAGAAAGCTCTGTAATTTTACCGGTCTTGACATGGCATTTCGACTTCAGTCACTTTCCCACAGTCGTGACGTGATTTTCCTTTGTCTTCTTTAAATATTTTCATGACAGTTGTTCCCCTCCCCTACAAATAAAAATTGTACATATGGAACTAGTTATAACTTCATACTGACTTTGAGGTATTATAGTGGAAGTAGTAAGAATGGTAAGTAAAAATGTGTTCTTTTGGTGCAAGGAATATTGTAGTTTGTTTGGGTAAGCGATTGTGGCTAGCTAAGTTTAAGTTAAGCTTTCATCGACCACTTTTGACCCTGTGCCACATTTCTTGTAAATTACCATCTCGCTCTCCTTTGTAACTAAACTGCGTGAATTTAAGCGTACTATTGGGTACCAGGTATCGTTGTTTTACTGTTTCTTTTCTCGCACTTCTCACCCGTGGAACTGTTCCGGTTTCTTGCATCCACGAAACTACGATCTTCAAAAACTTAAATGCAACATCAACTGCCATCATCTGTCTTCCTGAAATCTGTTCTTTTATTGTCCTTTCTCCTCACTAAAGTTTTCTCATTCTCTTCCACTCCCAGGGTTCCCGTACGATCACTGAAGTTAAGCAACATCGTTTCTGGTCAATACCTAGGTGGGTGACTGCTCGGGTATACCAGGTGTTGTAAGCTTAGATGTGTGGGTGGTGTAATCGATAATGGCTCGGAATTGATAATCGATGAGCCGAGTTACAATTCCAGTTCGGTTCATTATATTCTCTTAGGCGAATATACCGTTGGGAAATGTATGAATTCCCCCCCCCGGTATAGGTTAATTAGTAAGAACTGTACACTATTCACATTGCTCGGACTATCATCCTCATTTTTGTTGCTATATTTATCACAACGTTTCGGCCGCTGTACGCTCCGGCCTTCTTCAGGTGGTTGGAATGTCGAACTGAACCTTTTATTTCTTTCGCTGGGATAGACTGTTCTATTTCCACATGCCATGTCTAATGGATGTCATCAGTTATCTCCTGTTAATTCCCCTCTCCAAGTTCTCTACTGCCTTAACCAGGTATTGAACTCTCACTCTTTGGGTTCTGTCACTAGATCTAACTAACGCCTTTATCCACTGTATCATGTGTCCTTGAGGCATTCGACATTCCAACCACCTGAAGAAGGCTGGAGCGTGCAACGGCCGAAACGTTGTGATAAATATGGCAACAAAGATGGGGATGATAGTCCGAGCAATGTAAATAGTGTACATAATACCTCATCTCAGAAATATAGACAGATAATAAGAACTGTATCAGTAAAACCATTATTATTTCCAAACATAACATTGCGTACAAAACATTTAGATTACGGCAATAAATAACCCATAGAGATTGATCTGAATTCAAAACCTGCGGAGGGTCGTTTGGGGACCTCGTGGCACGTAGTGCATCGGGTCTCTGTAATCGTCCCTTCAAAAAGTGCGGATGGTCCTGCACGAAACCTTCACCACTATAATCAAATCTCATGTGCTATACATGCGGGTTGGGGACCGCTTGTGAATTCCAAATTCCCATGAAACTCCAATATTGGAGCCGGCTCAACCCACCTCGGGTGAACGCCGTTATAGGTACAGGTATAGAGATTGATATGCCGCTAAACAAAAGCAACCAACGTAAGCCATTGCATCTTAGGGACATTATCGCCTTGCTTGTTGAACGATGTCTGTATTGCTGGAAATGTTTAAGTCATCAATTGGTGATGTCCGCTGGTCTTCTATGAAACATAAGTTGATGATGACCGCCGTTATATAAGATGCTATATATGTTCGCTATGCTATCGAGTCCAGGCCGCACTTTCAGCTATAACTACTGCGACTGTGTATGTCTGCCCGGCATGGGACTTATCAGCCACAAACGGACCTGCAAGCGACGTGTACAGACTCCCGCTTGATCTTCGTTTTGCGATGCCGATCCAAGAAGATAAGTTGATATTTATTCGTATTGTGTTGCTTTGGATTAACATGTTATGGTTGGCGGGCAATACAATAAAATCATTTATTCCTAGATGTTCTATCTGAAACAAACACAAAAGTAACTCAGTTTTTTTTTTCATGGTAATTATTTATTCAAAGGCAGAAAAACAAGAGTTTTATTTTTTTTTAAATACTGTTTCAAAGCCCATTTAAATAATTCAGTTCCAAAGAACATTTGAGAAACAAAATCCTTACTGAAAATTTTTCTTGCTTTTGGAAAAATCGTGGAGGAGAGAACAAAGGATATTGAAGAGGGGGAAAAAAATTAACGGCTGCTTAAATATTTTAATCTACATAAATACTTTATTTTGTTAATAAAAGGTTAGATTTTTGATCGAATCGACTACAGGGTTAATTTTAATTTAATAACCTTTCAATTTAAAAAAAATAAAATGAACTTATACGGTTGAAAAGTATAAATGTCCACACATAGGAAATAGCATTTCAAAACAGACGAAAAAATTATTGACCGAATTAATTATACTCACTGATTATAATTAAATTCATAATTAATCATAGGACTGAAATGAATATAAAATTAATTATAATCGATATTCAATTCCAATTAAATTGGAAAAAGGCAACAAATATTTAAATTCTTCAATCTTTTTCGATAAGGAAGTCCACAAACAATTCGGTATTCATTTAAATTGAATGTACGCTTGAGTAAAGGAATTTATATATATATATATATATAATTTGTTGGTAAAGTTGTGGCTATTTTTATGTTTTAAAATTTTAGTTACGAATCAAAACACAAGCGCCCCCCTCCAGCCAGGATTTTCGATGGGCAACTGGAAACGTTCCCACAATGCAGCAGCTCAATATGGCCGCTGATCTCAACAAGAAAACCATAAATTGACGGAGGCCACAAAAAAATAAAAATAAAAATAAAGAAAAATGACACGGGATAGGGATGGAGGACCAAAGAATAAAAAAGAAAAATCCAGAAAGAAAAAAAAAAGTCCGTCATTGATGTTTGTTGATTTAATTGATTGATTAATCATAATAATGACAAATCGAATTGCTTCTCTTTTTTTGTTGTTTTTTTTTTCATTATATATATATTTTTTTTAATGGCTGTCTGACTTATTTTAATTGTTTATTATTTTTGGCTTGAGGTTCAGTAATGCTGGATAATTTCATGTCAGCGGAGAATCTGTGCGGAAGAGAGGACTTCCGGTTCCCATATCCGCTTTGTACGTGGCCTCAATTAGCAGACGACCATTTTCGGTAAAGAAAGCTTTAACGGACATCGGATCGACATTATCCGGAATTGTGGATTCTTTGCTCATATTACGAGTTGTAGTACGGTTTCCTATCTTCTCTTCCCGGCGAGCAGTAACCACTAACTTCCGATCCAATGTTTTTACTGTTATCTCCTCAGGTTTGTAATCTTCAATATCAATCTCATCTTTGTATCTTCTTTCTTCTATAAGAGGACGAGACGGTGGGGTACACTGACCGGAGGGCATTGGACTGGTCATCTGTGGCCCAAGTGGACTCCGAGCAGAGCCGTCTTTAAGGGCCCCGTAGTCTGGGACTGGCAGTGGTGCTTCAATACTCAAAATGCCATCATTGGACATGGTACACTGAAGGTTCATAGGGTCGATATCTTTCGGTATGTTGACCGATCGGGAATATTCTCTGGAAACTGAAGATCCACCGGATTTTGATTCGTGTTTCGCATGAACTTGGATCTTATCAGCATCCATTTTGACGTTGACCTCTTCCGGTTTGAAGTCGCGCACATCAAACCGGGCCTTAAATACAGGCTTTCCTTCGGCGTCCTTCTCCACGGTACCAATGGCGTCTTCATAATCAATCCCACCGCCAGTCATACCACCCCCAATGCTGCCGGCAGTGCTGGGGCCGCCCAAGCCGAAATCTTCACCGAGACGGCTCGAGATGCTGTCAAACTTGCCGTTCGGTTTCAACGAAAAGAACCCCTTGCGCATGTTTTCAACTTCACTTTCCCATTCTCGTCGACGTCGATCCATGTCTCGAGTCATGGAATCCCAAATTTTCGACTGGCGTTCTTCAAAACTTAAATCGTCCTTGAAAATTGGTATGCGAGTGGACATCTTGAATCGTTTTCCGTCAAGTTTTTAAAATATCTGAAAAAAAAAGAAGAAAGAAAAACGTGAGAACTTAGAATAAAAACCAAATCTTTTGCGTCAGTTTTGATATAAAATTTAATTTAGTTCATTCAAGTCCAACTTAATTATAAAAATATAAATAAAAATCCAGTATCAAATATTAGCAGATCACGACATCGATCAAAGAGATGAAATTTAAATTTTTATTATTGCATTATTCCAAAATTTTTAACTCATCAACAGATAGCTACTTAATGTCAACAACTGAGCACAAATAGTTATTAATTACAAAAAAATAGTAATTAATGCATCATATTACCCATAACTGCAAGAATGTCGTTTTTGATAAAAGTTAAAAACTAACCATTAATATGTAAAAAATGCGTATATTGTCAAAAATTCCCTTTTCCACAATATAGCTATTTTTGCTATGTTATAATGCTTATTACCTAAAGAATAATAATACTGAATAATTTTTAAACATTAAAGTATATTTAATCACATCTCCGTAATAGCTGTCGCGATCTGTAAAAATAAAAAAATCCAGTATTAATATAAATAAAAAATAAATATATAAATAAATATCCGATATTAATTATTAAAAATATAAATAAAAATCCAGCATTAATAATATCTTTCTAAAACAAAATCACTTATTAGTTATGCTTTTATAAAAACACATCTTATTAGTTATAGATTTTTGCCGATAACCCATAAATATCATATTATCCATAACTTCATGCACAAGAATGTCATTTTTGACAAAAGTTAAAAAAATAACCATAAATGCATAAAAAATGCATATATTGTGGAAAATTCCTTTTTCCATAATATAGCTATTTGTGCTGTTATAATGCTTATTATCTAAACAATAATACTGAATAATTTTTTTCAAACATTAAAATATATTTAATCACATCTCCCTTTCCTGTAAAAATAAAAAAAAAATCTGGTATTAATTATTTTAATAGTATAAATAAAAAATAAATATATAAATAAAAATCCGATATTAATTATTAAAAATATGAATAAAAATCCGGCATTAATAATATCTTTCTAAAACAAAATCACTTATTACTTATGGTTGTATAAAAACACATTTTATTGGTTATAGATTTCTGCCGATAACCGATAATATTCCCTTAGTATTGTGGATTTTTGGAACAGAATTTGTAGCTTGCAGTTTTCAAACACCCCATTAAAAATATTGATATATTATTTAGCTATTATTCTTTTGTTATATATTTTTGGGGGTGTTTTTCTGGTCTTTTATAGAACTAGAATTTTTTGCAACACGTGTTGAAAGCCTCATAGTATTGAGTATTGTTGAAGTTATCGCATCCTCTCCACATTTGAAACTCTCCCTACTGTATTTATATTTACAGTGGCTACTACTGTGCATTATATTTTACCAGAATGATATATATATATATATATATATATATATATATATATATATAACTTAAAGAAAAGATATGCAAAAAACAATATAGCATTTTTATTAAATAAGTATTTGTTATTTTAAGCATTAAATTATTTTTAAAATAGTGGGAGTATTATGTATGTTAAATGATAAAACTTTAAAAAAAAAAATGAATGAAAATTTATTATACTATGCTACGCATCCTAGTAAAACCAACAGTCCTTACCTTTGCACTTCTCCCCAAATTTGGTTTTGATCAGTCAATGTGGGGCTATTTTAGGGGGTGGGAGGGACGGATGGACGAACAGAAGTCACAAAATTTTATATATAATATAGATAGATAGATAGATAGATAGATAGATAGATAGATAGATAGATAAAGAAATAACAAAAAATGGTTTTATTTTTAAGGATCGCATTAAGAGGTAAATTTAAAAAAAAATTAATTCAGTTTCGAAAATTCAGATACTGTATAAAACGACCTTTAAATTCGCAAAATCCTCCTTAAATATTGGTGGGGGGTTGTCTTATTTAATTCAAAAAACGAAACCTTTAATTCTGAGTGATGTTTGTCGGTAGGCTAACCCCGATCTCGCTGCGATAACCAATAGATTTTCCAAGCGTAGCTTAGATATGTCACAAGGCGGAAAGTAGGGGGCACCCAGTGAGGATCGAACTCACTACTCAGTCGTAATCGTTTTAGCGAGCCAATCTTGCTAACCATTACACCACTTCGAGGTGTCCAACTGCGATAACAAATAACATACATGAAAAGATTCACATTATCAAATAAACTGATAATAAAAGTAATAAAATCATTTGTATCTGATATATTACTTGCATAATAAATTGCCTATTCGAAGATTAATTCCATATCAATGAAATCAACTTGTATCCATGGAAGATCAGCTGAGAAAATGTAAACATCGGATTATGATTGCGTTTCCAGAAACCTTTATCTTTCTCCAAACTTTCAATAACAGACTGAATTAAAAAAAAGTGGAATGTGCTATTATCGTACTGTTATTAGCAGTATTTTGTGATTGTCAATGAAGTATGTCGGAGTTACCTCCTCCTTGATTTCCAAATTGTCACTAGGGGGTCATTCTCCCGATACTATAAATACTGGGAAACTTCTTGTCTCTTTCTCTTCTTTCTTCATTTCAGCGAACACAGCCACTATGTGAGCTCTCACAAAAGACAGCGTTTCCCATTTCTGGGAAGACGCTATGAACATTACAAACGTACACGTACGTACGAACATTCACCAAAATACGAACATTCACCAAAGAACAAACACAAATGTTCACACACAAACACAATATTAACTGTGTATGTGCTTTGTAATTTGTTGTTAATACATATATTTGTTTATATATATATATATATATATATATATAGATAATATTAGTGGAAAATATACATACATATGCAAAATATATATAAAAAATTCCCATACATGTATATTTTCAGAAAAAAATTTTCCAAGAGGAAGGATCCAGGTAGAACTCAATATCTAGGACAGAGTGAGGATATAATAAAAGGCTTAAACACTAATATTCCATGGTCATAATTTATTCCATTGGAATCGTAAATGTAGATCAAATCATCAGACCTACAAATTCAAAATGGAATTTTGAATTTGAATATTAGTGTTTAATTTTATTTTATTATTATATATATATACACACACACACACACACACACACACATATATATATATATATATATCGGTTTTATTTGTCTTCTTTCAACTTCGGGTGGCCACAACTAGAGTCCGCCATTTCTCTTGTAGCTAGACCTTCTTCTAGCAGGAAATTTAAACGCACGTATTTTCTTTTCTTCTCACCCCCCCGGTCCTTTACCTAATGGTAACTTCCCGACGTGATTGAATTTTCAACTCCTGCTAACAGACACTAGGCGATATATATGTACAAACGCAAATTTTTTACACACGCTTCCCAAACGAGAGCCAATCAAGAAAAACATTAAAAAACTTCTTTTCCTATCCTAATACGCACGCTGTACGCTATTAACGAAAAAGTTTTTATACGGCAACAAAATTTGTGATTAGACTGATGAACGTACAAAATCACAATTTTAATTTACTTCAACATGTCTTTACAAAACACAATTTCTCCGGTAAAAGAGCGACAACTCTACAGAAATCACAGTGAGTCAAGAACATTTTTTTTTCATTTAATACAAAAAAAACAACTGTTTAATTTTCCTACAACGACAAATATACTTAAGCAAACCTTCTCACTTTCATACATACAGATCAGCAACTTAAGTTCTTTCAAATAACACACAATCAAGAACTCTAAAGTGTTTTAACAACTTTACCATCATATATTTTGTATTTGTTGTGTTTTATAAAAAAATATTTATTGTTGAACAAATTCTTATACTTGATTATTTCTCTTGTTGTCTTTGTGACATTTGATATAGTAAAAATAGTAGAGGGTCAGTTTTTTTTGTATTTTAAGCAATACAGATTGGCTAACCCACTATAAGTATAAGTAAATGGCCATTAGTACACCAGGCTGTTTTTAATTGTTTAGATATAGGAAAAGAAGAGAAAGAATAAGAATAAGTATTCACAAGAGATCACGTGATGAAACGTAAACAAAACAATGGTTTCCCTTTTAGGGGGCGTGTGTAGGAAAAAACATGATATAGAATGGATTTTGCTATTTAGTTTATTTTGAACTTCTAAGGTTAGAGTAACAACATTTCCAATAACATCTTCTTTAAATAATCAATAAGTAGTCGTCTTATTCTACAGGTAGAGGATATAGTCATGAAAACATTTGACGTCGTCTTATCTAAAGGTCGCCTTATACGCGGAAATATGCGGTGTGCAAAATTAAAGTTTCATTATATTTTCAGTAAACAAATAAAACTTCAAATACTATGACTGAAACCAGAAACGCCTTTTTCTTACTTGACTAATCATGAACATTTGACTTTCCACTCGGTAAATATCAAGGAAAAAACATTTTGTGGAGTGTTAAAATATTCTGCAGCACTAACGAAGGATTAATGCCTATCATCATATTTTTGCAACGATGGACATTATTAGATTAAAGCCACCATTATTTAGTCTGGCAAAGGGTCACACTAAATAGAGTACTCAAGGGATTATATGAATGAATTTTCTGGAAGGCGATCTCGTTTAAAATCGGTCACAAACACTAGCCCTCGTTGGTATTCACTATACTTAACTTAGACTGGCACAAGGAGATGAAGATGGAGTACTAATTGAGAATAAAGCTTCCTATATTAGCAAATAAGGAGGCACGGAGGAGTAATGGATAGCGGCTCGGATTGAGGAATCGGAGAGCCGAGTTCGAATTCCAGTCGAATCCATTACATTCACTTACGTGCTAATACCCTTGGGAAAGGTATAAAATATGGGTAAATAGCAGGACAGACTCGGTTCTATAGCCTTGGATGACAACTGGTCTATCGAAGAAAGAAATGGCCACCTACTGCCGGAAAAAATATGCCTCGTCAGTTATGTATCGAACGATACATGATCGTCTAAGCGTGTATCCCGCATGGCACATAACTGACTGATATTAGCAAATGGTCGTCAGAACAGAAAGCAACCATCATTGCGTGGATTCGGATCATGAGATATAGATAAATAATAAAAGATTTTGTAATTAAAAAAAATTGGGGGCCCTTCATAGGTTAGATGCTTTTTGTTTGTAAATTTTCTAATATGACGAAATAAATATGTGTAAATTTCCGAAACATTGCACTAACCCCAATCTCTCGGAAATCATGTTTTCTGCAAATTAATACATAGTTATATTTCGCATCAATATTCAACGGTCTACGTTTGATTGTTCTGTATGTGTCATATCTCACTCTTCAGGATGTGGGCGATCATGACTCTCCCCAACTTTCTATCCTTTGAAGGTGAGAGCAATGCTTGTACCGTACTAACTTTCCCAGTCCGTGTTCTGCCACGCATTTACACATGATTGATACGTAGGTTACTCCATGTTTCCCGTTGCCCTTCCTGTCTTTAATATGTCCTGTGAGTGTCAATTTTTTCAAGCCTTGTTTCCTCTTTTTTGTCCCAGAACTCTCAACTGTTTTTCTCTGAATCAAAGTACAAGTATTTTTCTAGTTTCTCCTTTTTTTTAAAAACTTCCTCGTTGCTGACTTGTTCCATCCATGTTATTCTCAGTATCCTTCTGTAGAACAACATCTTTTGTCTCAAGTCTACTCTTCATCTGTGAGGGAAATTGTAGAACGTTCACTGTCATATCGGAGTGGGACGATATTACAGATCAATTCAGTAATTTTTTTCTTTGTTTGTAATGAAATTTCCTTGTTTATTAATACTTGTCTAAGATTTATTACTGATACAGTAATTGTGGCACAAGGCCGAAAAATGAGGGAGACTGGTCAAGGTTCGTCATCACTACCTATATTGTACCTAGCTAATCGGATTTACGACCCATTCATTCTTTACAAAACAGTGTAACCCGGATATAAGAGAGATTTTCTCTAGTCCCAAATTAGAGCCTGTGTTAATGTATACATATAGACCAAACCCGGATATAAGAGAAACCCAGATATAAGAAACTTCTTCTCCGGTCCCGACAACTCTCTTATATCCGGGTTATGTATAATCATTTACCATTAGAATTTATCTTATTTAACTCCTTCATATACCAAAATACCTCACATACACTGGGCACCTACGGGGAAAAAACACCCCATGATTTAAAAATCCTAATATGTACAATTGTGTGTGTGTGTGTGTGTGTGTGTGTATATATATATATATATATATATATATATATATATATATATATATATGTTCCATATACGCCAGCTAGATGTTTTCCATAAAAGCTGTCTGCGTGCAATCTGTGGAGTTAAGCTTCAAGATAGGACATCTAACGTAGACCTGTTTAATAGGTGTAATATTGGAAGAATCGTGACTTTTATCATGCAGTCTCAGTTACGGTGGACTGGTCATGTCTTGAGAATGTCTGATGACAGGATACCCAAGATCCTAATGTACAGCCAGTTAGATCAGGACGACAGGAATGTAGGACGCCCACGGCGAAGATACAAAGACAAGCTGAAAAGCAACTTGTCAGCAGTCAATATACCACATAACACCCTTGAGCGCTTAGCCTTGGAGCGGGTAGAATGGAGATCAACGTGTTTTAGTGGACTCAGCAATTTTCAATCTGCTTGTCTGAATCATCTTCAAGAAGCGAGAGCAAGATCTAAAAGGTCAACCAATCTAACAGTGATCTCATCTCACAATCCTCACACTTGCTCCATATGTGGCCTCCTTTGTAAATCACTAGCGGGTCTTAAATGCCACTTAAGATTAGCGCATAAACTTTCATAACTGAATCAATAAGCTGGCAGATCCTCATACGTCGAAACCGACGGGAGAGTCCATTTTTATTATTATTATTATTATCATATATATATATATATATATATATATATATATATATATATGTGTGTGTGTGTGTGTGTGTGTGTGTGTGTGTGTGTGTGTGTTTCATTAAAACGACAGACAAGGTACTACGGTTAAGCTATTTATTTTAATTTTTCTTGTGTTCGAACAAGAGTTTTCTTTTCTGGACAAAAGGTGTGTAAGAACTGTCCAAATGTTTTATATTTCCGAGCGCTTTCGGCTATACCTTTATAAAAAAATTGAGACTTCTAACCTTATCCTCAAAAATAACAACACACCAGCTAAGTCAAAATTACAAAGACCGAACATTATCTCTGAGTTCAAATGCCCCTTAAGGAACTGTGTTCCTGATCAAACCGGACTCATAAATAATTACATCGGTTACACAACCACATGCTTATCCAGACGTCTTACGCTACACCTATCTGATCACTGCTCCATTAGAACCCATTTAAACACACACACAAATTTACCAGACTCCATTAGAGACATACTAGTAGAAAACACAAATATATTAACTGCATCCACCTGCAAAAAAAGACTAAAAATAATGGAAGCTTTAATAATAAAAAAGAAAAAA
>CAHIKZ030005499.1:422500-570000 GCA_903632075.3 Acanthosepion pharaonis
AATTTGAAAATGGATTGAATCAAAATATTTCACATACACAAGGATGAATCAACCTCATTCCCTTTGTATTCCAGAGTAATAAGTAAGTTCCATTCGGACAGCTTCTTCCCAAGAACTGCTGCTTTGTGGAGCAAATTCCCGGTAGGATGTTTTGTCCAAATCACTACAATTTTTACTTTGTCAAGTCTAAGGTTATCCGTTATCTTTTCTGTATAACCCCATGCACTTCACTTCTTTTCTGATACGCATACAACACCACACAGTAACCCTCTATCTTGAGTGGCTCTTGAGTTTTTAACTGTGTGAAGTTAGTATAAAAAATGGGTACTACTGGAAAAACATGGCTACCTCAGTCATATTCACTTTATTGCGTCCATTATTATACAATAGTTGAATTCATTATTCTTTTGTTTTCAAGTCACTTTGTGTAAGTTTTTATCCGACACTCGAATCAACTGAACAGTTACTCCTTAATATAAGAGCAGATGGCTTTTTTCGTCTATTCAACTGCGCATTTCTCTGAATAGTAAAGAAACGAAGCAAAACCAATAAAGAGAATTGCCCTTCATTACAATCGATACGCTTCATGGTCAAAGGTTACGTATGTATTCATTTTATTCTTTCATTGTTTTCTGTTTATGAACAACCCTCATTCTATGCTTTTCATATCCTTTTTTTGTTTGTTTAACAAATACTTTTTTTCGTTTTAGTTCTCTTTTAGGTAATAGTCGTTAATATGCACAATATTATTAACTCAAGTGTTCGCCTTTTCGTTCTCACACAGGCACTCAGCCAAATGGATTAATGTGAAAAGAGAAATAAAGGATGCTTCAATAACTTGGTCCGTTTTAAAATGTGAATTAAGTTTAAGTGTCTAATGATTTTTTTTCTTCTTTTTCTTTCAGATTTAACAACTTGAGTCTTTGACAATTTCAACCATGTAAAAAACTTAATTCGTATTTTAAAACGGCCCAAGTTATTAGAACACTCTTTACTTTGAGGCAGATTTTCAGTAATTGAGAATTTGATAATATTTTTTCTTCTCTTGCTTGAAGTTCAATGAAGTGCTTTCATTATGCCATTTTTTCCGAATTATTATCTTTTAGCAGATTTCGATCGATACAATCTTCGATGTTCTTCAGCTGTCCAGCTATCCAAAGTTCCTTTAATGGAGAACATCAACGCCACGAAAATAATTAGTCTGAGTAATATGGTAGGTAGTGTTTATGCGGAACATGGCATCTGATTTCATAGTGCCAGTGATGGCGTTTTTCAAATGGTCTCGCATAACACCGAATCTCTATCTATACAAGGCAGGATGTGTGTGTGTGTGTGTGTGTGTGTGTGACGGATTTGCACCAAAATTTACATGCACATGCTCCAAGTTAGCAGGAAGCCCAAGACCGACATTGCATTTTCCAACTCCCATCGATAGTGGAAATAATCGATGTTTTCATGCTTCTACGGCACTTTTAATATAGTTTGCGGCCATTTTCTACTGGCCAGGGTGAGAGCTTATAGCTGGCTGCCACGAATAGGCAGGAAGATTCTATTGGCCAGCGTGAGAGCCAACAGCTGACTGACACGAATGTTAACTAGCACGCTAGGATGCAAAAAAGAAAAAAAATCGATAGCTGCATTCGTCACAAGTGGGAAAAATTTAAATCTGCATGGCACTTTACTCCAATTGGCCCATTCGTTTGCTTAAACTCAACGTTGATTCTGATTCCGCAGAACTGGGTTGGTGTGAAAAAGTATTTGTTGTTAACATTCTTTTTTCATTCGGTTTTTTCAGTTACGAGTCCTTTTTTAAAGCTGGTCGTTTTTTGTTCATTTTGTTTAGTTCTTTTTTCGTAACAGATTTAATGTTTAGTATAGAGCTTAGCAAAAATTCACAGTGTGAGATAGGCAAGAAGTAAGGCATGTAGCAACATCAGCACGGCAAGGGGCACTCCTTTAAAGGCAAGGAAGGACAAAAATATTTTAAGTCAAGTGATAGCGATTGTTGTATGAGTCGTACGATTTTTTATGAAGCACGGGCAACGCCGGGCCATGCTGCTCGTACAGGATATATTCATTTTTATTTTGGTCTGAATTTGGACACGTTTTGATTCTAGATTCTAGCTGCTAGAAGTCAAATGTGATTTTTAAATAATGAATTTTTATCGAACATTATTTTGTGGTTTCAACAGAAACGCACATCTCTAAGAAATAATTATTTTTACATTTTATTTTCATATTGCTTGGAATTACACACACCAGATAACAAAATATATATATATATATATATATATATATATATATACAGGGTGTGATTGATAAATTGTTTAAATGACGCAAAAATTAAAATAACACTGACATTCCATTTTAAATATATATATATATATATATCAAATTTACACAAAAATAGATATATATATCAAATTTACACAAAAATAGATATATATATCAAATTTACACAAAAATAGATATATATATCAAATTTACACAAAAATAGATATATATATCAAATTTACACAAAAATAGATATATATATCAAATTTACACAAAAATAGATATATATATCAAATTTACACAAAAATATCTTAGCAGTAAAGGATAAATTTGTCCAATAAAATCGCTATTAGCATTAACCCCGGCCTCCAGATGGCTTTGGAATCTCCTGCAACTCTTCTGGACAGTCTGCTTGTTTAAATTAGTGAATTCTGCCATAATCCTTGCCTTCAGTTCATCCTTGGTGTTGCAAAGAGTTTTGTTGGTCTGTCATTCAAATGCGCCCCACACATAATAATTAAGGTGTTTGCATTCTGAGGAGTTAGGTGGCTAGATGTAAGGGGTGATGTGGTCGCAGAAATTACATGACAGCCATGACTGGGTTATCCTGCTTATGTGTCAAGGTGCAAACCTGTTGCCAGATACAGTGTTTTCCAGCAGCCACTCTCTTTACCCAGGACAGCACTACCTCCTCAAGGCAATTGATGTAGGTCTGTGTTGAGTCTGATGCCCTGTGGGAAGATGACCAATGACATAACGTCGCCATGACTAGTGATCACTCCAAACACATTCGTAATCACCATAAGACGCTTCCAACTCTTTTCGAAAGCTCTGCATTATCCTCAGATTGATACCCAAACACTCTGAAATGTTCTACTATACTGTGCAGTTGATAAAATCAAAAACAAACAACGCGCATGCGCGGAATGAAAAATATAAAATGGCGACAATTTACCCATTGCGACCTGCCTCTCTCTCTCATAAAAAATGTAAATATAAAAAGTGTAAGTGGGGGCCATAATTCTCCTCATTTTAGATGGAAGAAGTTGCACAACCCCGGGGATTCTAAACGTCCATTGTTGTCATGAAAATAGCCAAAGAAAAATGGAACTCATTCAAAGCATATGTAGACATGCATACATAGAGAAAAGGGTTTGTCTATCATGGCAGTTATCAGTTAGTTTAGAGAATGTCGCTATCTCTTTAACTTTCAAATGATAGACATAAGAAAATGGCAAAGGAAATCCAAAAGTGTAACGGTTGGCGACCAAATAAAATTTATTCCTGAAGTTCATATATAAAAAAAAACAAACAAAAAAAAAAAAACGGTCATATGAATAAGGGGTCAATACAAATTCAAACAACGAAAATACAGAGCAATTTGTGATATACAGTTTTACAGGAAAACCAACATTTCCATGACTCTGGTTACACCACCCCTGGTATATTCAGGCTGAAAGTTAAACCCTCCGTCATAGTGACTGTCAAATTAGAACAGTGTCGATTTCTATATACTTAAATGCGCGTGCACATACACACACACATTATATATGCGCACATTTTCTCATCCTGAGCGTCGGGGACCATGCCCAAGTGTTACGGTTTTGAATTCAAAGTTGATCTATTCCGAGACTGGCTATCAGTCCCGATTAGTGAGTCATTCTGCTCTGCTATTTACCCCATAGCTGTAGATGCGTCTTTATCTCTCTTTCTCTCCCCATATAACCAATTTATGACTGGTAGGGATAATTCCAAGGAGGGTATATATATATATATATATATATATCATATATACTATATGAACATAGGAACATCCACATTGCATAGTAACTGTCAGTTTAGTACTCTGTTGATTCCAATATCCACAAATTTACATATATACATATATATATATATATATATATATATATATATATATATATATATATATATATATATATATATATATATTCATGTTTCACTATGTGAGATGTATTATTTATGAATTCTAGTAGGAGCGTTAATTCCCAGCCATCATTTGTTGGACATGGCTGGAATTCTGCACGTCGTTACCATTGTTAAATAAGGTGAGGTTGATGGTGTGGGACAGATGTTTTATGTACAGACCCTCTCTTATAACGAAATGTTTTCGGAAATTTGATTTACAAATGCTAAAGAAGTCACCGAAAACCCTTGGAAAAATCGACGATATGGACAGTTTTTGTATACACTCAGTCCCAATAAACGGAAAAAATTGTAAGAACCCTCGAAAAACTATAAAATAAATTAATAAAATTTTCCTTATCCGTCATATTTCACGAAAGATGTTCAAAGAGAGGTTGTTGCCCAAATATATATTAATGTCTTATATATAGTAGTTAAAAGCACGAACTAAAATACAATGTAAAGAAGACTTCGAATAGCTTCACCCGAGGCGCAATCATCAGGCGTTAGATTATTATTATTTGATTTTGCTCGTCGTTTAAGGAGTATGTACAAATTCGTAGGCAATTACTATTCCTTGATTCTACTCTGAGGAGTATAATCAAAGAATGGCGTGAAACATTTAGTAGCATTTTTACTTTGTATTTTAGTTCGGTTGTCGATATATTTAACTTCTGATAAAATATAGTTACCCATGAATCGTATAAAGATAGTAGCTTTATCGGTTAAGCATTGAGATAATTCTTTTACATCAGTGCTGTAGAGTGCAGGGAAACTGGAACCTTCAGCTGCAATAATTGTGCAGGAGTAGTACTGTTGTTTGTAGGTCTTCTTTTATGTGCTGTGTCCCTTCAGGACGTAGGCGATGATGGCTCTCCACCTTCTCCTTGTCCCTTGTAGCTCTCAATGTTTTGTCTTTTTGTTGTTTCTCCCAGACCCGGTTCTGCCACCCAATCGTTTAAGCCCGTTAAGTATGTTGCTTTCCCTTATCCCTCTTTCCTTCTATCCGCTCTCTGGGTATCAGATTTTCCGAGCCCTCATCGTTTCTCACGTTCGATCCACGGTATCCTTAGCATCCTTCTGTAGAACCACACATCTGTTACCTCGAGTCTCTTCTTCATCTTTGAGGAGACCGTTCAATATTCGCTGCCGTAAGGGAGCACAGATATCACATAGCAGTTCAGTACTCTTTTCTTTGTTAACAACGAAACCCTACTGTCTCGTAATACTCTGTCTAGCTTTTGGAATACTTCTTCGGATTTCAGCGTTGTTACTAATATAGTACTATTTATTATATGCAAGAGAAAATATAACACACACAGGTGCTACAATAGTATGATATTTACTGAGGCATTTGTGAGCTAGCGTAAATGGCGATGCACTCATTATTGCTGGAAAATGCTCAGGAAAAACGATGGCCTGTTTATTGTTTTTTAATGACATCAAATCAATTTACAAACATTAAAATCACTATTTGATGATTTTTTATCATTTGTATAAAGAATTGTTAATGATTTTTAACACATAACCAGTTCACTGTTCACTGCCTTTAACCCTAACCTTAACTCCTACCCCAAACCTCTAACATATTTCATACTTCCAACAGTTGGTAAATATTATCATACCAACAGAAAATGGACTATGGTGTGTATGTCACCACGAAATGTATCTTTATGCATTAGACATCCGATAACATCACTTACTTAAACCCCTTCCACCCATCTCTCCTAAAAAAATCTCCTCCTCCTCATATTAAATTCTGCTTTTTTTTGTTGTTTTTTGTGTTTTCTTTTTTTGAATTTAGGTCTGATGAATTGATCGTATTTATTGATTCCAATGGAATAAATTATGACCATGGAATATTAGTGTTTGCCTTTTTATTATATCGCTCTGTCCTGGACATTGAGTTCTACCTAAATTCTTCCTCTTGAATTTTTATTCTAAAATATACATGTATGGTATTTATATATTTTGCATATGTATGTATATTTACCACTAATATTATCTATCTAATCTATCTATTCTCTATATATATATATATATATTAGTCATCCACAGACTGATTCGCTGTATCAGAGCGAATCACTGTGGCTAGACATCCGATTACCTCAAGCCAGGGTCGAAACCTGACTGATTTGGCATCAGTCGGAGATTTTTCCTCTAAGCTATCAGCTTCCGACCGAGAGGAAGGTGATTTTTTTTTATGTATTTATCTTTGAATAAACACGCCAGTGACTCAGAGTGCTCGATTCAAAGAAGAGCTTTGCACTATCAACAGTAGCAGTCGCTGTTTACAAATTCGCGCTTTCCCGCTATAGAGTGCTCGACCGAATTTTATTTTGGGCGGGGCGAGTATATATAATTCAAGCGTTATTTTTTTAGCGGATAACCGTGTTTGAAATAGACACAGTTTTTTTTTAAACAATGTGTATTACGTCTAGCGGCCTGGACACTCGAGAATTCTTAATAAAGAAAATATGTTACCCTCTAGGATTCAAACCTGCGTCCTCCTTTGTAGGAGAAACCACCATTTGATCCAGCGTGTTTTAGAAATTGCTTTGTTTACGTTTCGGATACGAAATCGGGAAGATATGGGCTTTCAAGAAAATCTCAACGAGGTAATGTGCAATTTCTTAAAAGGGGGAATAGTCCCTTGCTGCGCTATGACACTGTCCGGGGCCGAGCGGTCTAAAACGGTGATTCTTAACCTTTATAACCCATGGACCTCTTTTACTCTTAATTTTTCTTGTGTGTCCCACGTCCATAAACATTCGATGAAAAAAAGCTTATTTTATTTTTTACTAATAGATAAGTTTAGGAATTGTATTATAGAAATAGTAAATGTATTTATTTTGAAGTAAAACTAATTTAATGAAAATAAACTTGTATTTAACAGCTAAATTCTATGGAACATTTCTGTACACGAGTAAAAAAACTCATAATATACCATCTTTAAATGAACACTTGTGGACCCCATTAATGTCACATGGGACCCCAGGGTTCATATGGACTCTGATTGAAAAACACCAGTCTAAAGAATCAAACGGTGGGGCCTCCTACAAAGGGAGACGCAAGTTCGAAATCTGCCGGAGATGACAATTTCTTGTTCGAACCCTGTTGGAGAACATATGTTCTTGCTTCAAGTGTGTATGTTGGTAGACATAAAACACCCGTTTTAATATATATATATATATATATATATATATCAACAACAACAACAGGGTGTCTAAAAAGGTCATATTAAAAATAAATTCATTTATTCTTTAGAAATAAGATATATTTGCAAAGAGAATATAAGTAAAAATCAAAATCATTATGTATCTCAGGAATTTCAGTAGTTTCTTTCGAAAACTAACTATACCAGTCTAAATAATTGGAAAATATTTAGACTTTCCTGTTTTTGCACGGTAAAATATGTTGCTTTTAAAGTTGCTACGTTTTGCCACATTCAGTATGATAAGCAATTGTTAACAAATAGAAAAATATTTTCAAAATGAATCCGAGATAATAAATATGACTAGACGCTGAATAATTCTCAAACAATATCCGGTTAGGATTTGTTCAAAGCCAAACAATAAACAAATACTCCATAATGTCTGTGAGTTGGTTTTAAAGGGGAATCTGTCGTTTTGTAACTCTCCACGGGCAACAGACCGTTTGTCTCTTTCGTCTGTTTGTGCACAATAATGCTGCGGTCGAAAGAAGAAATGAAGAAACTAATTACTTCCCTTGAATTAGTCGGTTTTTTATGCGCCATTTAATCTGTAACTGCTACATGATCTATGTCCTTCTGTATGGCCATGAGTGCTAGACGATCTCCTCAAAGATGAAAAGGAGACTTGAAGCAACAGAAATAGGTTTCTACTGAAGGATACTGAGGATACCATGGGCTGAACATCTGAGCAACGACAAAGTTTTGGAGAAAATGGAAACAAAAAAGAAACTAATACTTAACATCAGGAAGAAACAGTCGAGGTTTCTGGGGTAGATAATGAGGAAGGAGGGCTTGGAAAATCTGATACTCACAGGACAGAGAGAGAGAGAGAGAGAGAGACAGGGGGAAAGAGAAAAGCAGCACATAACATATTTAGGGAGTTTGAGTAAATGGATGGTGGAACAGGGTTTAGGAGAAATAACAGAAAGACAATGTTTATTAAGAGAGTCATGATCACCTTCGTTCTGAGGAGACCCGGAACATAAAGCAGAATCTGTATTTTACTTTGCGAGTTTTTATTAAGGAAGTTTTAGAAAACCCTTCACGGAGACAAATATGAAGACTGTTTTTTTTACACGTCTAGCTTAAATTGATCGATATCCAAACGGATGCAGGTTCTTTCATCTCGACCTTCGTAAAGAGTGATTAAGCCATCTAGTTTTGTATCCATTTATCTAGCTTGATAAAACACGAGACTGGTGTGCTTGTCCAGTTTTTTTTTTTTACCTGTCAGTTATGTGCCATGCGTGATACATGCTTAGGTGGCCATTTCTTTCTGCGGTAGAGCAGTTGCTATCTAAGGCTATAGAACCCGGTCCATCCTGCTATTTACCCAGGAGAAGAAGAGTATTCATACCTTTACCAAGGGTATTAGCACGTAAGTGAATGTAATGGATTCGACTTGAATTCGAACTCGGCTCTACGATTCCTCAATCCGAGCCGCTATCCATTACTCCATTGTGGTGTGCTAATAACCTTTTTGATTTTATCCCCATGTAAGTTAACATGGTCAGTTATGTCCCATGCGTGATACACGCTTAAGCGATCATCTATCTTTTAATGCATGACTGACGAGGCAGTTTTTTTTTCCCGCAGTAGGTTGCTATTACTTTATGCGGTAGACCAGTTGCCATCCAAGGCTATGGGTCCGTCCTGCTATTTACCCATAGCTGGTGGGAGAAGAAGATTCATACCTTCCCCAAAGTTATTAGCACGTAAGTGAATGTAATGGATTCGATTGGAATTCGAACTCGGCTCTCCATTATTCTACCGATCAAATTTGCAGTGATTACATTGTTAAGCTGTTCGTATTCATCTATATTCAGCCTATAACCATTATACTTACTGCAGCACGAGTTGAAACTGAGGTCTGCTAAGTGGTGTAGGCCTATTTACTATCGGGATCTGCATCCTAAGCATGGGCGTTTGAATTTGATTTCTATTCTGACAGAGACGACTCAATAACAGGGTACGTCATATTACATTGTTAAACATCATTCTTTCTTTTTTTAAACACTTGTTAGCGACATGAGACCCGGGTTCTGACCATGAGACCAGGGTTCGAATCTCACCATGTTAGACTTGACAGGAAAGTGATTTTTTGAAGTTATCCCTTTGGAGGAGTCGATCCTTTGGAAAGTATCTGAAAACCATACGACAGGTTGTCCCTAGCATTGTGAGGGAAATTGGGTAGATGGAACCCTTGGGAGCTGTCAGTGGTTGAGCTAACGCAAAGTCACAAGTCATCATGACCGAGGGTGTGAGCGTGCGGGCCTTGTTCAGACTGTTGATCACGCTAGATAACGCTTTCTCTCCCAGAAACTTTAACTAAGGTCCGCTCAACATAATTGTAGTGTAAACCCCAGGTAGGCTCTGTGGGTGCTGAACAAACACAAATGTGCCTGAGCAGGCGTCTACAATGAGGATCAACTAGCCGCCCTGGAAGACTGGCATCCTCGGATTTGAATGGCTGCGCCATTTACTTATGTTAGCGACATGCATCCACGAAACGTACAGAGATCGATCCTCATCAGGAACTCCATAAATATCTATTTCAAGATTAAACCGATCTTTTAAGTAGGAATATCCTTTTTTTTTTTTTTTAGATTAATCGTTTTTCTTTGTCGAAGATTAAAACCATTTCGTAGTTTATTTAATTTCAGCCTGATATAGTCGGTATAAATTAGTTGCCTGTCTTTGTTTAGTGGCATATCAACACCTCTATGGGCTATTTAATACCGAAATCTAATATTTTATAGGTAATTTTTTATTTAAAGATACAGGTTTTACTAATTAACCCATAGCTGGCGGGACAAATGGATTCATATGTCTCTCAAGGGTATTTGCGCGTAAGTGAATATAACGAATCCAACGGGAATTAGAACTCGGCTCTCCGATTAAAAATTACGATGTATTATCCATTACACCACCCGCACATCCAGGCTAACGGCTTCTGGTATTCCCAAACGGTCACTTATCTAGCTACTGACCAGGCTCAACGTCGCCTAACTTCGGTGATCATACGGGAACAGGTCTTTCAACGCGAGTCCAAATTTCAATATTGTACGACTCAACATGAAGAGATTTGGCTGACAATTTTGACTAAAACAAAAACAAACTGAAGAGTGGGAGTACAACTGAAATCATTTTTCACAGATTTTATATCGTCTGTGCAAAAAAGATAAAAAAAGGTCGACACTTCTTGTACGTCGTATTGTGAACCATGAAAAAAATTGTTTATTTTGTGGGAAATTTGGACTCAAATGTAATAAAATTCAGTTTCATGCAATCTGATGTACAAAATCGTGATGGTTAGACATCAAATGTACTGGCCCAATATTTTTATGCAGACAGTAAAATCCAATATGACGTTCTCCATCATTATCAGTGCTGTTTCGATTTGAAGGTACATTGCAAATCAGTATGATTTCTCATCTTCAGCATGTAGTCCTGGGTATGATGATAAACTACAGCAAGGGCTCTAATCAGGAGATTAGAAGTTTTGGGAAGCGTGGAACTACCTCTTAATTGCTATTGTTCCCAGGTCTACCCTGGGCCGAGGTAGTAGCACTAGATAGGGCCCCAGTTACGGGTAAATAGTTACCCCCAAACCGAAACGCCATGAAAGTATAAAAATAAATTTTATAGTAATATATCAGTAATACATGTTTATATATATATATAAAAAATCACCAACAAAACCTATTTAGAGTAAAATTATCAACAATACATCAATCAACATGAAAGAACTCTTATGACATTAATTCATATAATATCCGACAATTTCTTAAAGAAATCAATACCTATTTATAATAAAAATTACCAACAACATGCACTTACTAACAAGTTGTAGGGGTTTCAATCAAATTCTTTTAAAATACTACCAAACAACCAACTTGAAAGGACTTGCATGAAATTAATCCATATAATATCCATATAATATCTGATATAACATTCATATAATATCCGATATAATATCCATAAAATATCCGATATAATATCCATAAAATATCCGATATAATATCCATATAATATCTGATATAATATCCATATAATATCTGATATAATATCCATATAATATCCATATAATATCCGGTAATTTATTAAAGAAATCAAACTGTATTCGAAAATATAACTTCAACTACAACACAAAACACACATATCAATAATTGTCAGTAATTATGTCCACACAAATATTATATGCACAAAACCTGAGCATCATCTACCATGTATTCAACTGTGAAAGCAGAATAACATATATCATATTTTATTACTTCAAAGCTCTCAAGAAAATTAAATTTCAGCATTAAATGACCCATAAAAGTGTTATGCTGTTAAACAAATCAAAATCGAAAACATTACATTCGTTACATTTCGCAGAAATATTACTTGAAAAGGCATGGTTCCTTTCCTTACTAGTCATGGGTTAAACAGTAGGTTTAACAGAAAACACAATTATTTTTTATCATTTCACCTCAAGTAAGGCTGGAATTTCACTAGCACGCAGGGGGTTACAGAGAGTGAAGTTGAGAGAACAGACTGGGTACAAGTGGGACCAAGGTAAGCCTAAAATCTGAACGGGGTTAAAGAAGATAGAAGATGGTGATTGATGTTACATTTTTGAAGATTGTAGTTATCAGGGAAGGAAGGAAACGGAAGGGAGTTCCACAGGCGGGAAGTGCGAGAAAATAAACTACTGGAGTAGAAGTGGCAGTTACATTTAACTAATTCAACAGTAAAAGTGTGAAACCCAGATGCTAATCTAGTCTTTTCTTTTTATGTGCCATGTCCTTTCAGCACGTAGGCGATCATGGCTCTCCACCTCCTCTATCCCTTGAAGCTCTCGACAAGCTCCTTCCCTCTGCTTCCTCCCTCCCAGACCACGTTCTGTCATCCACTTAAGTCCGCCAAGTATGACACGCGTTGTTTTCCCTTGCCTCTCTTTCCCTCTATCCGACCCTTGAGTATCAGATTCTCCAAGCCTTCTTTCTTCATTATGTGTCCCAGAAACTTCAGCTGCCTCTTCCTGATATTAAGTATAAGCCTCATCCTTGTTTGCAACCTCTCTAAGATCTTATCGTTGCTCACACGCTCGGTCCATGATAGATCATCCTTCTGTAGAACCACATCTCCGTCGCCTCGAGTCTCTTCTTCATCTTTGAGGAAATCGTCCAACATTCGCTGCCGTAAAGAAGGACAAATGTCACGTAACTGTTCAGTATTCTTTTCTTTGTTACCGAAGAAATCCCTCTGTCTTGCAGTACTCTACTCAGCTTTTGAAATGTGTCCTTGGCCATCCCAATACGCCTGCGGATCTCAGTGTCACACTTACCGTCCTCTGTCATGACGCTTCCTAGATATTTAAACTTCACGTCTGCTTGATTCTAGTGTTCCCGACCTTCAGATCGCATGCTCATCGAGTAGCACGCTTAAATTCAATTCAAAACCAACCCGAAGAGGGATTGTCTCCGTCAGTAATTTGCATCTTGCCCGATCTACTGCCATGTGTGCACTCCATGTGGTACCCTGCCTCTAATAGGTTCCAGAACACGTGACAAGAGTCGAGCTATAGGGCTTCTTAGCCCTTATGCTCGGCTCTCGTATAAATATGAATCGAAATCATTTTGCAACTGATAGACCGCAAGGTTAGTTCAACATTTCTCTACGATAGCTATTCTTTTAGTCTTTTTTTTTTGTTTTTCCCAAATGAGTTATTTAGAATTGTATTTTCTTCGACAGCAAGCTTGCAAGACAATGTGAATTTCGAAGATTTCGTTGCTACAGTTTAGCGTTACAGAACAGCTTTGTTCTAAGCAACAATCAAGATTGAATAATTTATTTCAATGCCAAACGATTTTTTGAAAGTGATATTGTGGGGTTCTCAGTCACGAGATAACATTCGCCGATTTTACATTTCATTATGCAACGTTCACCTGCAACTCTACCTCTCCAAAAATGGCGCTGAATAAATTAGAATAAATGATCTCGTGGAAATCTCGTTCTCGCGGTCGGGGTTCTGCTTGTGAGGAAGTCGCATTAAAAATGCTAGAATATTTGTCAATCACAGATTCAAAATGGACTAATGATGTAACTGTTTCCCACATTAGTTCCTGCTATGTTTGATGGTGGCTGGCCGCTCGTATCCGACTATCCCAGCGTATTAGCTCGGTTATCCAATCCCTGTTGTAGCCGCCTTCTCAGGCACAATTTGTGTTTGTTCTACACCCACAAAGCCTACCTATGGTTCATACTGCATCTATGCTTAGCGGACCTTAATTATAGTTTCCAGGAAAGATCGCACTATCTAGTGTGATCAACACTCTGAATAAGGCCAGTACATTCAAACCCTCGGTCACGATGGCTTGCAACTTCGTGCTAGCACAACAATCGACGGCTCCCAAAAAGTTCTGTCTACCCAACTTAACAGTTGGACGTATGGTTAGAACGTTCGCTTTCAGACCATGAGACCCGAGTTCGAATCTCGTTGTGGTCGATTATCAGGAAGGTGACTTCTTGATGTTATCGGACTGGGGAGATCTCAGCGTTACGACAGTTACGACAGAGTAGAGAGTTCGATCCTCACTGGGTGGTCCACATTTTTGGCCTTGTGCCACATCTAAGCTGCACTTAGAAATTCATCCTAACTTGGCACATGCTGGGTAGGTTTATCCCAGTGTCGTCTTGGTTTTGTCCAGAGTGAAACTCAACTGCGGCCCTGTCTGGGGACGAAAAATAAAAATACTGAGAGTTGTCTGGTGCCGGGGAACAGCTACCCGCGGCAGTACATCCCCTCAATGCACTAGAGAGCTAGGGAATCGGTAGCCATATCGATGCCAGCGCAACCGACAGTGGGGGGGCTGGGGGTCAAATTAAACCCGACTGTGTGAGAAGTGGGGGTCCTAGAAGTCCTACCAGGATTTATTACTGGTGGTTGATTGATTGTAAATAAATAAAAGAAAAAAAAAAGATCCCATCAATCGTTATCTTTTTTTGTAAGCTTTTTACCCCAAGCAAGGCGGGAGTGCCACTATCACGCAAGGGGTTACAGCGTGGGAGCAAGAGTAAAGAGGCGTGAGAGAGGAAAGGATGACAAGAAGGACGGGGAATAGATCTAGACATCTGAAGATGTCGATTGACATTGCATTTGAATATTTGGATATTATAGCTATGAGGGAAGCAAGTAAGAGGAAGGGAGTTCTACAGATGGGAAGTGCTAGACATGAAGTTATTGGAGTAGAAGAGACGGCTACATTTAACCGTTTCGGCAGTGAAAGTGTGGGATTAAGATGTCGACCTAGTGGCTCGTTTATATTCAAGCAGTTTGGAAACTAGCGAAAATAGCTCATCGGAGCAGTTACCGTGAAAGTATTTGAAGAAAAGACAGAGGGAGGCGACGGTACGTTGTAAGAGAGCGACTGTAAACGGGATGCTAGATCAGGACCAACCACATTGCATATCTGTCTCTAGATTTTGTCGAGGACCCTAAAACGAACAGAGAGGGCACCAGACCATATATGACAGCAATATTCCATGCAAGGGCGAATGGTTGATTTATAGATTTTAAGGACGGACTCGGACGAGAAAATCTTCTTGGCGTGACACAGAACCAAATTTCCTTGCGGTAGATGAAGCTATTGATTCAATGTAATTGTTCCATCTCAGGTCACTGTGAGACCAAGCAGTCACAGAGAGGTGCTCTCATGGAGTTGAGCATCAGACATTCTAATGGGAGTCAGGGATGGTTCTCTGTGCTGAGTAACAGAGAGCAGTTTTGTTTTTGAGGCATTAAAGTTAACCAGCCAATATCTGTCTCAGTCAACAACCGATTGGAGGTCCTTTTCTTGACCAATGACCAGGTTAGTTTTGTCGTCTCCTGTCCTAATTCTTGTTCTTTTATTGTTCTCTCTCCTTAATAATATATTTTTCTCATATCCTCTCACACTCAGTAACTCCCTTGCTTCTTTTCTTGCCTTGTTTGAAGTGAAATGATTTTTAAAAAAAGGTAAGTAGTTATCTACTATGCCCATTCGACATTAAAAGTTATAGACATTAGAGACAAAAATATATAAGTATTATATAGAACATTTCCAGTTTGATTTAAAGGCAGGTGAATGGATCGGTAATAAAAGAAAATAAACATATGAAAGAAGAAACTCTCCTACCAACAAAAAGCACAAAGTATTTCGTCAAAGAAGAATGGACATATGTGCAATATTGAAATTTCCAGTTGAGGACCTCAAAATAAAGTCTTTTCTCTGTTTAAGTCCAGAATTTGATTTGGTTTGGTTTGTTTTACGGCATATTAAACACAATGGGTTATTTAATGCCGACAAAGTTTTTATTGCTGTTAATATTTTTTTCCAAGCATGTATTGCTAGTAATATTTTTCCTTCAAAAAATCTCTGGTAATATTTTTTTTTCAAAAATGTATAGCTGATATTTTTTTTTGGTCTAAAACGTATTACTAGAAATAATATATTGTTATGTAATAATTTTTCCTTCAAAAAATTTATTGCTGGTAATAATTTTTTTACAAAGTATTTCTGGTATTAAGAACTATTTTTACACTTTCATATGTTTTGACCCCAGTTTGGGGGTTAATTATTTACTCATAGCTGGGACCCTAACAGGTGCTACCACCGTGGGTCAGGGCAGACCTGGGAACACCAGCAATCAAGAGGTGGTTCCACGCTCCTCAAAACCTCCTGATCAGAAGCCTTGCTCTTGGACGTAGTTTATTGTCTTACCCAGGACGCGGATGTAATTTATCGTCATACACTGGACGGCCAGAAGTCGAGTTTTTCCTAAAACAAGTTATGTTAACCAAGCTTCAACGTCTACTTGATATGAAACACCATTCACAGAAAGATGGAATTGGTGGAAATATTCTGCATCTGCAAATTCTTCAGCCTCGGATTTCTTTAAAAAAATTCCTTGCGCAACCATCTGCGAGTCTTCATCATACAAGAATAGGCTGACTCACAAAAGAAAAAAAAAAAGAAAGAAAAAGAAATCAAAAAACACTAAAATTAAAAACTAATTCTGTCTGTTCAAATGTCTATTTCTCTGCTTGTCATTTCTATCTTTATATCTACCAGAAAAGATCAATAAATCTGTAACTTCACAGCATAATAATATCTGAAAGTTTCATTGTAAACTGTTCGATCTATCTGATTAAATAGAGAAAAGTTCAGGTCAGTGAATACAAATGGATTCAAACAATTTTTAAACATTATTTCACCCCAAGGAAGGCAATACAGCCCTTAAGACGGAAGGGGGATCCCTGAGTGTGAGAGAATATGAGAAAAAAAAAATCATTATTAAGGAGCGAGAAAAATAAAACAAGAATTAAGACAGAAAATAACGATTGACAGTGCATTTAAATTTTTTGAAGATGAAAGTTGACTGGAAAACAAAAAGCCGGCGGAGAGATTCACAAGCGAGAAGTGCGAGAAAAGGAATTGTCAGCATCGAACTTACGGTTGTATCTAACCATTTCAACTGTAAAATGATGAGACCTAGCTGCCAATCTAGTACTGCGATTAAATTCGTAAAGTCAAGGTACCTAAGACGAAAGCTCGTCAGAAGAATTTCCATGAAAATATTTATAGATAAAGACATAGGAACTTTAGGTTAGTGAGGTGGGAAAGTGACTGAAGCCGAGATGCCATGTCAGGACCGTTAACATTTCAGATTTTTTTGAATATTATCAAGAATTTCTAAATACATAAAAGAAGCACCAGGAGCAGTTCAACGCAGTATCATGGTTGGTAAGCTTGTCTTGCTATATCAATTACGAGTGAGCAGTGAGTTCGATCATCACTGGGTTCTCCACACTTTCGGCCTTTGAAAATCACCTTAACAGAATCACCAGATTAGATGTGACAGCAATATTCAATGCATGGACGAATGGTGCACTTATAAACGTGTAAGATTTCGTCTAATTCACTAGCTTAATGGATTAAAACACGCTTCGTAAATTTGGTGACCAAGTGCTTGTGAGTTCAATACCTGGACAGGGCAATGTGTAGAACTAAAAATAAGAAGTAGACGAGATATCCCTTGACATGCGCAGTGTAACGAGAATGGTCTACTTCCGTAGATTAAATAAAGTGTTCGGTTCAGAATTTCCTGTATGTTATCCGGATAGATATGTAACAGAAACAATTCAGAGTGTACAACGGCCGAAACGTTGTGACAAAGATGAGGACAATAGTCCGAATATAAATAGTTTAAATAATGATAGTTCCTCAGAAATTCAAAATATATATATATATATATATATATATATATATATATATATATATATATATATATATATCATTTTCCTTAGGAAATTGTTTTCTCTTTTAATTAAAGTATGATTATTTTTTTAATCAAAATTATGGTTAAATTCATTACGGTTGAGTGTATTGTATTGTAAAAGGTATATCGTGTTCATATAACCTTTTATTTAAATTCCTCGGGGTCCTTCCTATGCATTCCTTACGGCAGTCATTACAGGTTATAGAATAACTTCTTGCTACGGGTTTTAGATTATTATTGGTTTTGTCTTATTATTGTAAGTAGGGAAACTGAATAAGATCGGCTAGATAGTGTCTCCAGACATGTTTGATGAAAAAGAAAAAAAATTCAACTAAAAAATTTGAAATACAGCGTTCCCATATCTTCGCCGTTTTTCCCCTGTACGTAATTATAACCGACGCTGACGTTTATATCCTCTCTTCTACACATATATATTTTCATCAGTTAGGTTTCAGAGAGTCGAGTCAAGCAATGTAGATGTGTTTCTCTTTCGTGTCTGAAATGGCTCCCCAGTGTAGGAGAACGCCACCACTCTGGATAGTTAAAATTCTCCGTGTTGATCTCATTCATTGCTAACTAAAACAACTAGCAATCGCTGGGCAAGAGAAGACGCTAAGCTATGCGACACATCGACCATATGAATTTAAGCCTAAGACTAGATTGGCAATTAGGCGTCATCGTTTTACTGCTGCAATGGCCCAAACTAACTGTATGTTCTATTCTAAAAGTTTCTTTACTCGCACTTCTCGCCTGTGGAAATATTCTGGTTCCTTGCTTCCGTCTCATCTGTGATCTTTAAAACTTTAAATGCAACATCATTCGCCATCGTCTATTTTCTTGAATCCTGCTCTATTATTTCCTTCTCTCCTCAGTGTTGTGGAGTAGTTTTCACAGTGGAGGCTTGTATTTCAATAAGTCGTCCTAAATTAGGTTCGACGTACAAAACGTTAGGAACTTGAGAATAATAGTTAATGACGAAGCAATCTAGTTGTGATGGTTGGTACTTCAATGTCCGATATCGTCTGACTCGCTCAACACCACTGAGCCGAACTGGCGACTGCTACTACTATTTATTGTCTGTGGGAGAGTCCATTACAATAGAATAGGTATATGGTATGACACTCAGTAACGTTTTCTCACCTCTCAGTTTCAATAAACCCATGCATCTACCGTTTAAATAAGTTTTTAGTTTTTCTGCAATCACTTACACACTTAATCTTCGAACTGAGCGCACTAAAATTCACACTCTTCCCACATTTCCATATATTCTTTGTGCTTTCAGCTGTGCCCCCTTTTTGCGGGAATAGCTTCTCGCTCTTCCGTGAACTTTCTTCATAGCATGTTCACCATAAACCATTTGAATACGGCTAACGTTTCACTACAACTTTTTAACAATCTCCACACAAAATATGATGTTAATCCGTTGTTTCAGATTCCTTTCAGTCATTTTCCGCTAAGAGTATAACATGAAGACATATAACTTCCTCTACTGCTTGGCAACGAATATGATTTGCATCTCATGAAAGCGGAAATAGGAACGTGTCCTGTCTGCTCAGTTATAATATATTTGTCTGACTCCTGCGACACGTTACGGTCGTTCCGGGAATTAAATATAATGCGCCCACCATAGTAAGAAGAACTTGTTAATAGTGGCCATAGTTATCGGAAAATTAGGATAGAATGATTTTGGCGCCAGTATTACAACGCCAGAATTCACGCTTTCTTGTACTGATTGAAAATAAGCATTCAAAACCTTAGTGTTTTACTCGAGTTCGAACACAGACATATAGCACCAGAAAGAAAATGACGACGCAGGTTCATTTATTAAACTTACCTATTGTTGTTTTGCACCAGACTGTGCCCTCGAATTCGATTTCTACCTGACCTCATTAGCCATCAGGCTGTGGTAGGTACACATGTCTACATAATTTATCAGCATATGTCTTTTTGACATTATTTATTAACATATTGACCGCTTCAAATACATTAAATCATTTAAACATTTTTTCATTCGAAATGTTTGCCTTTATTATGAAAGAGCTTAATTAATTTACAGGCAAAAGCCACAGGTGTTATTGATAGAGAATGTCTGTATTTTTGGATCACTCTCCCATTTTTATATATATATATATATATATATATATATATATATATATATATATATATATATATGAGAGAGAGATAAAGAGTAGGATAGTGAGCGATAGAGGGACAAAGAGAGGGTGAGCGATAGAGGGACAAAGAGAAAGTGAGCGATAGAAGGACAAAGAGAGAGTGAGCGATAGAGGGACAAAGAGAGAGTGAGCGATAGAGCGAGAAAAAGAAATGGGACGCTTATGAGGTTATAAGAAAGAGCGTATTATTTAAAAAAAAAGAAAGGAAAAGTGGAATAAAATGAGAGAGAGAGAGAGAGAGAGAGATGCGGCTTGTGTCAGTGACAGAAATATGTCCCTTAATCTAGGAACAATACAGAAAGAAAAGAATGCTAAGTCTATATACGAGGGAAAATTAAACATTATCCGTACTCTTGTCTATAGATATGTTATGCCGAAAGTCTGGATAATTTTTTACTTACCCTCGATTAAGTGTGTGTGTGTGTGTATCTTACTTATTATAAAACGCAAATTGTGTGTGTGTGTGTGTGTGTGTGTGTAACGTTTATATATTGGATCGGATTTCCTACATTTTTCAACCGATTTCAACAAAACTTCACAGGACTACATAAAATTATCTTGCGGTGGTTCTAACAGCGCCCAAAATGGAAAAAATACAATTGTTTTTGCACAAAATCAATTTGATTGAACAAAATCAATTTGAAAACACGATTAAGAGACATCGTGTGAATGAAAGGGGGACAACTCACATCGGGTTAAAAACCCAGGTTGTTTGTGTATTCCTTTATATATGGGATCGGATTTCCTACATTTTTCAGCCGATAAAACAAAAATTCACTTTTTTTTTTTTGGCAGGTAGTGTTTCTTATTGTCTTGCACACTTTTTTCTTTATTTTTAATATTCAGAATGCTTTAAAAATTCCATTTACAAGACAATTGTTTATAATAAAATTCTATTCAATCGGGAGACTCATAACGATTGAAAACAATGTTTTTGTTTGAGTTTGGGTTTGACCAATTCGTAAAAAAAAAAAAAACTAATTAAGACATGCGTGTCCGTCAAACTTAAATAATAATCTAACGATCTCTACTGATTGTACGAATCCAAACATCGGATAATTCTTTATCTTTAGGGAAAGATAATGAAATCTAAACATACACAAGTCCTCCTAACTAAAAATACTAACCGGAAACTACTTTAAATACACATGGTGTCCAATTTTTTTTACTGTATTCAATAAGTAAAAATCATAAACTGTAAAAGATTATTATTACAGAAAGGTAGTAAATGAATAAGATTTGTTAGATCATAATTAATAAACCCAAATAAAGTTAATATTTTTTGTATTAGAAACAACGAGTGGAAAATATATTCAAATCAGAATTCTAATTATGAATCACCACAAGCAAAATATGCATTTTTTTTACTGTATTCAATAAGTAAAAACCATAAATTGTAAAACTAAAAGATTACAGAAAGGCTACCTACATTTTTCAACCGATTTCAACAAAACTTCACTTTTTTTTGGCATGTAGTGTTTCTTATTGTCTTGCACACATTTTTCTTTATTTTTACATTCAGAATGCTTTAAAAATTTCATTTCCAAGACAATTGTTTATAATAAAATTCTATTCAATCGGTAGAGACTGAAAACAATGTTTTTGTTTGAGTTTGGGTTTGACCAATTCGTAAAAAAAAAAAAAAAAAAAAATAATTAAGACATGCGTGTCCGTCAACCTTAAACAATAATCTTTGTCAATTTTATTTTTCAGTTTTTATGATGGCGGATACTTGATCTATCTCTTACTGTTATATCCTCTATTGCTATCATATATATATATATATATATATATATATATATATATATATATATATATATATATATAACACATATAAAAGATAAAATGAATAAAACAATGAGTATACCTAACGAGTTAATCTAAATGGATGAGCCATAATCTCCCACATCCTGAAGAATGACTTAAAAATATGCCAGCATGTTTAATGGTATGATGTGTAAACTAATGTATTTATAAAATTAAATATTTACAAGTAATTTTCTTTTTAATAATAGAGTAAACATTAACAGCGAAATGTGTGACAAAGACAGAGAGCAAGTATGTGTATGGGAGAGAAAGAGAGGAATAATGTGGGAGACGGAGAGAATGAGAGAGATTGAGAGTGTTTAAATCGGTAGGGTTTCGATCCCGGCTTGAAGCAATTGAACGTCTAGCAACACTGAAGTGCTGTGATACAGCGAAAAAGTCTGTCTGTAGATGACTATTTTATATATATATATATTGTATACTGATAGAAAGATAAAGAAAACGATAATATATATATATATATATATATATATATATAGAAAGATAAAGAAAATATATATATATATATATATTGTATATTGATAGAAGGATAAAGAAAAAAATATATATATATATATATATATATATTGTATATGATATAAAGAAAACGATAGAAATATTATATATATATATATATAATATATAAATATATATATATATATATATATATTGTATATTGATAGAAAGATAAAGAAAAACGATAGAAAGAAAATATGAGAAAAGAGAGGGGAGAGAAGAAAGCAGTAGAGAGAGAGAGAGAGATGTATATAAATCGAGGTAGAGAAGATGAAACGATATAGAGAGAGGGTGGAGAGAGAAATGAGAGAATACTAATAATATACACAAATAAGTAAACCACGTGATAAGCTACACGTAGAAGCAAAGCAGGGAATTCCGGGAAATCTGCCAACATTCTCTTTCTACTCCGAACCTTCTCGAGTGTTTCGTCTTGAATAATAAGCACGTTAGCAGATATGTAATAAGACCTGCATTGCATTGCCACGCGATCTACACTAACCTATATTATATCGCCGGTATATAGCCTATTCAACAAAAGAAAAAAAACAAAATCAAATAATAAAAAAAAGTTGATAGCTTTCGCCAACATATTCGTTGCTCTGATAGTAATTACAACTTTCAACTTTTCTTCCAAGCCGTGTCGTCCAAAACTATTTTAATCCGACCAAAATTTGCTCAAAACGTTTTATTCATATTTATTGAAAAGCTGACATGGTAGCAAAAGGAATCTCTAAAAATAAACATTTCAAATTTGAAAATCCTCTACAGATTTCAAAGCAATTATAGATTAATACATTCTAAACAAGTGGCAAGAGTTAGGGATCAACCAACCAAAGAAGAAACGTTACGAAATTAAACCTGTTCTAGGAGAATGGAATGATAGTCTCAGACTTTCTCGGAAGGAAGAAGTCGTCCTATCAAGTATCAGAATAGGAAACACCGATAAAGTGCAGGACAACTCAACACCGCCTACTCAACACCACCAACCGGGACGACTCAGAACCGAAACAACTCAGCACTAGAAAAACATAACTTTTTTTTTTTTTATAACCGAATAAAAATAATTTATTAAGAGTTAAAACCTTTATTAGTGAATATTTTTACTTTAATAGAAATATTTTTTTTTAAATTTACTTCATAAAAAATAATTTAAAAAAATATTTACTGATAAAGGTTTTAAACCTTAATAAATTACTTTTATTCGGTTGTAAAAAATTTTTTTTTTTTTTTGCTGAGTCGTCCTGGCGCTCAGTCAGCAAGGCAATAAAGCAACTAAGACGCACGTATGGGAACGTATGAATACACTTATTTTCCCCCAGCTATGGGTTAATTAGTAAAACTTTTATCACTAAGCCATTAATATTTTTTTTAGAAATTATACAATCTAAAAATACTTTCTGGCTTTAAATAACCTGCAAAGGGTTGTTAAGCCGTAGAAAAATTAATCAATCAATAAACCCTGTTATGCTATCCATTTGTACAAGTAATGTTAGGTAAATTATGCGCTCTACCCCTTTTGCATCCGATATATCCTGTGAGTGTCAAATTTTTCAAACCCTCTTTCCTCGTTATGTGCTCTAGAAATTTCAACTGCCCCTTTCTGGTGTTAAGTGTAAGTTTCTTTTTTGTTTTCATTTTCTCTAAAACTTCAACATTGATCACATGTTTGGTCCAGGGTATCCTCAGCATCTTTCTGTAGAACCACATTTCTGTTGCTACAAGTCCTCTTTGTGTTTGAGGAGATTTCCAGCATTCCCTGCGATACAGGAGGGGGGTGAGCATTGGTATACAATTAACGAATGCAATATAATGAACAGCAAAACTGAACTAAAATACGTATGAAAACACCATCTTGATGGTGTGGCGTATGACTATGTCACCGGAATAATCATCAATTTTATATTTTAGTATTACAATATATTTTCAAAATTATGACTTCAGTTTATTGGTATCTCTTCATTTCAGATGTTTGTTTTAACGCATTTATTCATTGGGGTCTAAAATAACTAATATATCTCATGTTTTTAACCTATTTTATACATTATTATTTTTCATTTACTTTATATAGATATATTAATATATGTGTCAGAACGATTTGCTAGTTGCTTTGTGAATACACCTTTTATCTCTATTGTAATAATGAATTACTTGTTTACAAAATCAATGATGGAACTTTTTCTAGTATAAATGAATAATAATACGAATGTTTAAATAATATTTTCTCGGATCGTTATTATATAATTATATGCCACAAAAACGGTACCAGTCCCTGAAGACTTGTTGCGTCAGTGGCGACTGTCCTTAGAATGATGAAGATATATCTACATATTTAGTACAGATAATCTCAAAATGACACTAAAATAGAACATATCTTAAAAAAAAAAAGAAAAAAAAGGGGGGGGGGTGAAGCGCCAACCCCCTCCCCCTTCACACACGCAAAGCTTTGCTCGCCGGTACCTCGCACAGAAAGACTGTCGGTACGCCACATCAGATAGTTTGAGAAGTACTGGGTCAGAGGTTACAGTCCTGCCTTTATTTCGAAAGGTTTTATTAACTGTAGATCACCATTTGTATCGCTTCTCACTTTTAATGAAATTACGATGTGCTTTATTGCAAAGCAAATACTCGGAACGTTTTATCTTTATCAAAAGAAAACCCATCCAATGGTTATATTAGTGCAGCCGTGAAAGCAATTATAGTCGGGTAACTCTCTCTGCCGCACGTTCAGACCAACACCTCTCACTAAAACATGATATTTTGGGCGATAACTTATCTTTCACCCTAAATAATCCCAGATACTTTCTAAGTGTGCCTGAATAGTGATACAAAAGTTGCAATTAACAGTAAATTTTTAAAATATTTGTAATTAAATTAATAGTGCCGGACTGCTATGTAATTTCTACTTTCCAATATTACAGTAGAAGCTGAAGAATTTCGTGAAAAATGAAGGAAAGCACCGAGGCCAAAGAGGTGTGGTTCTACCGACCAATGATGAAAAGAGAAAGATTAGAGGAGAAACAATAAATGTGAACGACTGCAAAAGAAGAGAGTGTTTAAAGAAATTGTTGTCAGCAATCAGAAAGAGATGACTAAAAACTGTTGCTAACAATCAGAAAGAGACGGCGGAAAATTGTTGCTAACAATCAGAAAGAGACGGCCGAAAACTGTTGCTAACAATCAGGCAGAAATGGCTGAAAACTGTTGCTAACAGTCAGAGACGGTTGAGATATGTTGCTAACAATAAAAAATGATGGCTGAAAACTGTTGCTAACAAACAGTCAGTTGAAAATAGTTGCTAATAATCAGAAAGAGACGACTGAAAATTGCTGAACACATAATGTAGAAAGAAAGCCCGGGGAATATAACTCCTACAAGGCGTGTCAACGCATGGGAAACAGAGAATAGCAGCGGGTGACATATTTTGAGCATGCTGATTGCAGAACAAGTACGACGGGGGTAAAGAGGGGTGATAAAGGAGCAAGTATTACGGACAGCAGTAAAAGAAGCTGTGGGAAGTTGCGATCGCATTGATGGGAATATATATATATATATAACTCTGACCTGTGTTTCCTGTTTAGGTTTGAGTTTCCGTTTCCTTCTAAAATTTTCTTCAATTCTATACTTCTAACGTCTCCGCTTAAAATTGAACTTTTATTTACATTTTTTCCTTGATAGGAGTAGATAGGTTTGCCCTTCGCCAGTTTCACACTCCTCTTCGGTGTTTGAACAAGAATAGAGGTTTATCCTATCTTTCCTGTTTAGGATTGGGTATCCGGTTCCTTCTAAAGTCTACTTTAACTCCATACACCTACGTTTTCGCCTGAAATTTGATTCTCTAATAATTTATTAATTGTTCTCTCTTAATGGGGGTAAATAGGTTTTTCTATCATCTGGTTTACCCCCACCAACGTCTTTTAAACAGAAGTACAGGTTTATGCCTTGTTTCCTGTTTCGGATTGGGTTTCTGTTTTTTTTTAAAGTATTCTCATTCCCTTGTTTTCCCAATCACAATAATCCTGACCTCTTCAAGTCTAGAGTTAGCCGCTGTCTTTTCTGTAGAACCCCATGAACTTTACATCTTGTCCTTTCTTACGCTCATAAGACACAAGACATTAACCCTCTACCTTCAATGACAATTAAGAAAATTAAGTTAAGCAATACAGTTGTTATCTAGGTACCTTCCGTCATTGCATTGTATTCTATCTTAGAATAGAACATGTGTCATCCAATAATAGCATTGAAATCAAAGTTGTTGATTACAATGACAGTGTTGGATTTTAACATGACATTATTTTGAACGCAAGATGCAAGTGATTCTCTCTCCTTCACACACAGTCTGCGTAGGACTTTGTATGCGTGTATGTAATGTATATGCGTACATCTGCATTTTACACACACACACACACACACAAATTAACTGACCTCGGAATAATAAATCCTCCTCTCAATCTGAACAACCCCTGTTCTGGTCTGATCCATAAAACCAAAGTTGGATAAAAAAAAAAAAAAATGAAAATTTTTTTTTTTAATTAAAAAAAAAAGATAATCATATGTTTTTATTGAACTTTTAAGATATTATCGGGCAATAAAAAGGATTATTTAAAAAAAGTTTTAATTCAGTCCAGTCATTGAACAAAAAATATACATGCGCATACACAAACGTACATACACTCACAATACGCAAACGAACGTACACACACAATATGAATGAAACTTAAGCGGACATTTTGTCAAGAGGGATAATTTTTCTGTCTGGCAACAACCCCTGGACAACAAGAAAGGAATATAAGCCGAAATCCGATCTTTGAAATCATTTTCATGACTCCTCCTGTAATTAAACTGAATAGATTTTTTAATAAATGTTGTATTTTAAATAAATACACAATTTTGATTTGATATTTGATCATCTCGCCGCCACACCGGACGCGATTAGAGTGACTGTGAACCCAATGATCTTATAGAAGACGCCATATTTTGAGCAACGCCAGAGATACATAGAAAATCATAGAAAATATTTAATTTCATAAGTTTATACGATACAAGGTCGAAGAATACTTTAGCCGAAACTTTCGATTTAAATCAACGATAAAAAAGGAAACTAAAAATATATTTAACAATACAAGTATTTCATTTCAGAATTTCATATAATACAGGAAATTTTAAATATCCAGGATGTTCATAAAGTCTCTTTACAATTTAAAAAATATATTCCAAAGGCAACTGGTGTGGCACCAAAACTAGATGACCTTAAACCAACCATCATTTTGTAAGATGGTGCACCTCCACATTGAGGACTGCGTGTTCATGCGTTCCTAAATCAAACATTTCCAGATCGGTGGATAGGAAGGGATGGCCCAATTTTCTGGCCACCTCGTTCCCGAGATATCACTCCCCTCAACTTTCTATTGCGTTATGTTAAAGATATCATGTATCGAAAAAAGATACGAGATATCACTGATCTAAAAGAAAAGATCACTGATACCAGTGCCATCATTGATGAGGCTATACTATAGCAAATATGACAAGAAATCAAGTACCGTTTTGATGTACTTTGTGAAACTAATGGTGCCTATATAGGGATGTATTAATTAAAAATACTTTAATATCTTCTCATTTTGTAACAATTTCCAAATATTTGTCTGTTCATTTGCTTTTGTAACATTTTCTTAAATTGTAAATAGAGTTTATGGACAGCTTGTATATCAAGTGAAACGTTAAAAATGTACAAAAGGCGTCAGTGGTTGGGATTCGAGCCCAGGTAAAAAGATAGTATTTCGTATGTTGACGTTCATAGCAAACTGACCTCACTATAATTATGAACATGAACATCTGTCTTGAAGAAGCAGAGACATTATGTTAAGTATCAAAAAGAAAAAAGTTGGTTTAATTTTTATTAAGCGATCAACCTTTATTGTAGAGGATCGTTGATAAATTTAACATTTTAAAGAGTGAAACAGCATCATACTTATTATAAAACCCAGGTTGTGTGTGTGTCTGTACGTTTATATATTGGATCGGATTTTCTGAATTTTTCAATCGATTTCAACAAAACTTCTCAGGACTACGTAAAATTACCTTGCGGTGGTTCTGACAGCGCCAAAAATTGGAAAAAACACAATTGTTTTTGCACGAAATCAATTTGAAAAAACGATTAAGAGTCATCGCTGTTTTGAGAATGAAAGGGGGACAACTCATATCGAGTTATACTTATTATAAAACCCAGTTTGTTTGTTCGTATATGTGTGTGTGTGTTCGCTTATATATGGGATCGGATTTCCTACATTTTTCAACCGATTTCAACAAAACTTCACTTTTGTTGGGGCAGGTAATGTTGCTTATTGTCTTGCACACTTTTATTCTTTATTTTTACATTCAGAATGCTTTAAAAATTCTATTTACAAGACAATTGTTTATAATAAAATTGAAAAATTCTATTCAATCGGTAGACTCATAACGATTGAAAAAAAACAAACTAATTAAGACATGCGTGTCCGTCAACCTTAAACAATAATCTTTGTCAATTTTATTTTTCAGTCTTTATGATGGTGGATACTTGATCTATCTCTTACTGTTACATCCCCGGGCAACGCCGGGCTCTACTGCTAGTTACTAATAAAACAAGGTAAAACTATTTAAAAATGAACGGTCATCTCACAAAAAGATGTTTATGAGATAATAGGCCAAATTAAGTTAATTTAAGGACTAAATAAAGTTCTGTTTTCCCAGAGACAGTTGACGTCTAGAAATGAAAACAGATTCCGGAATCCAAGTGAAAAGACGAATGTACAGCATTTAGAATATTAAATTTGTTGTATGAGAAAGAGTTAGCGCAGACATGATTATCATTGAGGTGTTGGTCAAGCGTTGAATCCAATATTACATCAACGGTTCCGTTTGACGTGGCTGGTCGTTTCGAATTCCAATCAACTATAATTTCTTATTTTGATGCGAATAAATCTTGTCTCAAATTGAACTGATCCAAACGTCCTCGGTGATTGAGCTGACCGTTTCACATTTAGCAATTTTAACGCTTTAACAAGAATAGATCTGAAACTCGGTATACAACGAAATATTTTTTATATATATATATATATATATATATATATATATATATATTTGTTTAAAAATATGATTCCTTCTGCTACATAAGGGTTCTCATGTTTTCAAAAACGAGAGCCGAAACCATCCAAATAATTATTAAAATTAAGTTGAATTGAGGTGTTTAGTCCCGTTTCATCTTCAAGCGAAATTTTAGGAATAAGCTATCTCTTGGTTTACGTGTGTTTTTAGGCATGGTCCGTTATAACATTCGTCATTGTGGGAGTGGCTAGGCTCGTTTTCTTCGTTAAGTGGTCAGACAGTTAATTCTTATCAATAGATTCATCATCTTCTGAGAGGTTTTGCTAAGGTTGGGTAGGGTATCTATTTCAAGGCTAATGTTGGCGGTCATCCTTTAGTTGGTTCCCAGTGAGGGATATTTTTATGGCGCGCCTACGAGTCGTTATGTGTCGGGAGGATTGTGTTTTATTTATGTAGCGAAGGAATCATATTTTTAAACAAAAAAATATTATTATAATATAAGCTCTACTTCTGTATGAAGCACTGTCTTCTTAAAAATAAAAACAAAAATACTAAGGAACTCCGGATTATGCACCCAAAGTGTTCTTTTCTATTTTCTGCATACCTGCGCACTTACATATATATATATTACTCACATTCTTTTCTATAAAAGACCTTCAAAAATCATCCTGCATCCTATCAGTGAAAGGTCATGTTGTACAGAGTAGATTTCCAATACTTGTATTCTTTGTTTAACTAAATTAGGCAATGTTAATTGCTATAATAAAATAAATGTAAAGTCAATAGTACAGGGAGCGATAGATAAATTGTCGCTATTTCGATTTTTTAATTTCGCGCATGCGTGTTGATTTTTATTTTGTCGACTGCAATGTATAGAAGGGTCAGTTAGGCGCCATCTGTGAGAAAAAGAGCACCATGATGCAATTCACACCGCCATAAATGTTGAAACAGCATGCTGTACTGCTTAGTATTCGCATCGGAAGCTCCAATACGAAAATTCTAGACTGTTTGAGTGCCAATCTGAGGACAAGAGTTCGATGAGTCTAATGGTGATTACGAAGGTACGACATTCGAATACTCACTCGTTTAGAAAAGAACTCCCGGGTTTGTTGGTGAGGTCCCCAGACTCTACACGGAGGCCTACATCAAGTGCCTTGGGGAGGTAGTGCTGCCCTAAGTCAAGAGGGTGGTTGCTGCAAGATCCTGTGTTTGGTAAATGGATTCTGCGCCATGCCACACAAATAAGAGTACCCAATCATGGCTCTCAGACAATTTCTGCAGCCACATCACCCCTTACATCTGGCCACCTAACGCCCCAGACTGCAAAACCTTTGAGTATTATTTGTGGAGTGCAGTTGAGCAAGACTCCTTGTAACACCAAAGATGATCTGATGGCAAATGTTATGACAGCTTTCACCAACTTAAGCAAGGAGACCGTCCAGAAGATTTGCTGGAGATTCCGAAATCGTCTAGAGGCCTTGGTTGAAGCCAATGGTGATTTTATTGAATAAATTTACTATTTAGTGTTTAAAGATATTTTAGTGTAACTTTGGTAAATATATCTGTTAAAATGAGATATCAATATTATTTTCACCTCTTGCGTAATTTAGACGACAATTTATCAATCGCACCTTGAAAAAGAATACAGCAATAGCAGACTTTGGTAACGAAGATAAAAGAAAAAAAAAGCAGCACGCCGTTTGCGCTCTTGGACGCAGCTCTGGGAGTTGGATGTAAACACGCCGTCTGTTGAGACGCCTTGTGGCCCCAAGTACGGTGCATATATACGATTCCATCATATATATATATATATATATATATATATATATATAAATATAAATAAATTGTGAACGTTGTTTATCCCTTGTTTCCTGTTTAGGATTGGGTTTCTGGTTCCTTCTAAAGTCAACTTCAACTCTATATTTTTAACGTCTCCGTCTAAACTATGAAATTTTATTTACTATTTATTTTTATTTTTTTCATCATTAGAAATAGATAGCGTCACCTACTGTCTGCTTCACACGCCTCTCCTGTCTTTTAAACAAGAATAGAGATTTATCCCTTGTTGCCTGTTTAGGATTGGGTTTTCGGTTTCTTTTACTTCAACTCTGACGTCTCCGCCTAAATTCTGAAATTTTATTAACTATTTATTTATTTTTTACCTGAATAGGAGTATATAGGTTCGCCTATCGTCCGTTTCAGACTCCTCCTTGGTTTTTTGTGTAGGTGTACACGCTTATTCCTTGTTTCCTGTTTGAAATTGGGACTCAGTTTGCGCCTTGCCTATTTAATCACAGCCGCGTAAAAAGAACTACAGTAAACTGCGGAGGGGTGCATCTCAGCAGATCGCTGGGTAAGACTCGGGTGGTGGGGAGATAAGAAGATAGAACACTACGATAAGCCAGCGTGAAAATGCATGTTAAGTGGAGCACTGAGGACGATGCCTACAAAGTTGAATGCGATTCCTTATCTGTAGAAAGCTGCAAAAAATCGTACTAGGCTACTGTGAACAGGTTTGTGAAAAGGTTTGCTATCGAATGATCTCTATCAATGACACCCAGGATCGTAGTGAAGGAAAGCGAGAAGAAAGGACTAAATGTCAATTGCAAGAAGACGGAATGCATGGCTGTAAGTAAACGGAACATATCAACCCAGCTTGCAAATTACAAATTGGGTACAGCGAAATCAAATAAGTACAATTTGAATATCTGGGAAATATTTCAGCAGGACGGAAAATGCGACACTGAAATCCCAAGGCGCCCTTAAATAGCGAAAGGGGCCTTCCAAAAGCTAAGCAAAGTATTACGTAACAGAAAAAATATCGTTAGAAACAAAGAAAAGAGTAATGAACTGCTATGTAATAATGTAATGAACCTTTATGTAAATTCCTCTTTGGCAGTGAATGATGGACAATCTCCTCACAGATGAAGAAGAGACTTGAAGCAACAGAAATGTGGTTCTACAGAAGGTTACTGAGAATACCATGGACTGAACATCTGAGCAACGATGAAGTTCCAGAGACAGTGGAAACAAAAAGGTAACTTATACTTAACATCAGAAAGAGAGTTGAAACTTCTATGGCTTATAATGAGGAAAGAGGGCTTAGAAAATTTGATACTCATTGGACAGATTGAAGGCAAGAGGGACAGAGGAAACCAATGCATAACCTACCTAGCGAGCTTGAGTAAATGGATGGTGGAACAAAAGATAAATTTTATTAAGAGCTATAAAGGACATGAAATTGTAGAGGGCTTGGAAAATTTGATACTCACAAGACAGATTGAAGGCAAGAGGGACAGAGGAAAGCAACGCATAACCTACCCGGTGAGCTTGAAAGAATGGATGATGGTGCTGAGTTTGGGAGCGACAGCAAAATGTCAACATTTGTTGAGAGCTACAAAGGACAGGAAGATGTGGAAAGCCATCATACGGCACATAGAAGATATATTATTAATCAAAATAATTAGTGAACCTAATTACTGAAGAGGCTTGATTTTAATAATGTAGTCGAGATTTTTTTTATTTGACTTGATTTAATGAGTATTGGCAAATTTAATGGCGTCAGAACATTAAGATATTTAATAAATATAATTTGCCAACTTAAAATGCAAACCAAGCAAAGGCTGCTAGACTGTAGGGCAAATCTTTGTGGTCAGTCTGGGTGTAACGTCGAACATCTGTAACTTGAAATGTTAACATCATTTACCATAGGCGTAAGTACCGTTTATACTTGCGTATCATGCGACTTTTGAAGACCTAATTTTGAGGCTAATTTTAAGAGGGTCGCATCATACATGAGATATAAAATTAGCATATGTACTGCTGGCCCTGGCTATGCCGTTGACCAAACTATATATTCATTTACTGTCGTCAAAAAGTACAGTCGTTTGCTAAAATGAACATTCTTTTTTTATTAAACTGATGTTTTACGCAACTGTATCCAATAATAATGCATGTAATATTCCCATATTCGTATCATATTATAAAATACAAACATAGCGAATATGTATCTTTTCCATTGTTTACGTTTATAAGATGCTTAGCTGTTTCTCGATCGGTTGTTTATGGCTTTACGCGTTTACGCAACGAGTATAGAGTTTCTAACGATACTTTTATCATTCTCTTTTTAACATTTAACTAGAAGATGGGATAAAAAGAAAGAGGAAAAGAGGTTAGTATATTGTAATTTGGTCTCTCAAAAAAGGAACACACAGGATACAAGATAAAATCATTTTTTATAAGTGAAAATTTGGGGGTCGCACGATACGTGAGATCGCGCGTTACAAGAGTAAATACGCTATTTTAAATATTTATACATTGTGCTGTGGGTCTAAGGTTCTGGGGGTACAAAAGGATAATAATGTTCGCTTACTAGTTATACGGTATTGACTAAGATACGTGATATGCATTTGCACCCACACCACAGCAATAAAAGCGTGTAAATGCAACGTCAATCGCTATCTATTGTTTTCCTGATTACTTTTCTATTGGTCTCGCTCCTTAGTAATGTTTCTTTTCCAAGTTATTACATATCCAGTAACCTCTTGTGTCTTAGCGGCTTTATTGTCTTACTTGGGGTGAACTCGATTAAAAAATAAAAGAAAAAAGTTTGAGCAATCTTCCTTTATAGCTCATTTTATATAAACAACACACACACACACACACACACACACACACACACACACACACACACGTGTCATTTCACGCGTTTCTTTAAGTCTTCTCACCAAAATATTGATACTTAGGAATTGAAATACTGATTTTGATAAAATGAATCGAGTGGAGAACTTTTCAGCACCCTTACATATGATCCACGTTAATCTTGCGTAGATGAAGTGGACAGTATTCAAGCTTAAATAAGAAATAGCCCTTCGAACGCAAGTAGGCCTCTCCACGCCGAGCAGAATGGCGTAGCATCATCGTCATTTCTGCATTTGACCATGTACCGTATTCAGCTATACTTACTAAGTAAGTAATATGTATCTTGTTAGTTTAATCGATAAGGGTTGGCGTAGGTGGATTGTGAAAATGATTTCTCAAGTCTTTATATAAAACAAGACAAATATCAGGAGAGAAAAGAAATAGAAAGAGAGGCAAAAAGAATAAAGAATACCAAGGAGAACGAGAGAGTAAGAAGGAAAATATGGGAGGAGGGAGGAAAAGGAGAGAAAGAGTAATAAAGAAGGAAAGGGGGATGAGAGAGAGAGAGAGAGAGAGAGAGAAACAGAGACGTAAAAAGCGAGAGAGAGAAAGACGAAAAAAGAAAGAGAGGGAAATAAAGACGTAAAAGGAGACAGAGAGAGACAAAAAAGGAAAAAGAGACAAAAATAAAGAAAGAAGGCACGGAAATAAAGAAGGGAGAGACAGAACTAAAGAAGTAAAAGGGGGAGAGAAAGAGAGCTAAAAAGGAAAAGGAAAAGGATTGAGAGAGAAAGAGAGAGAGAGCGAACTAAAGACGGATAAGGAGAGAGAGAGCGAACTAAAGACGGATAAGGAGAGAGAGAGAGCGAACTAAAGACGGATAAGGAGAGAGAGAGAGCGAACTAAAGACGGATAAGGAGAGAGAGAGCGAACTAAAGACGGATAAGGAGAGAGAGAGCGAACTAAAGACGGATAAGGAGAGAGAGAGCGAACTAAAGACGGATAAGGAGAGAGTGAGAGAGAGCGAGCTAAAGACGGATAAGAGAGAGAGAGAGCGAACTAAAGACGGAAAAGGAGAGAGAGAGCGAACTAAAGACGGAAAAGGAGAGAGAGAGCGAACTAAAGACGGAAAAGGAGAGAGAGAGCGAACTAAAGACGGAAAAGGAGAGAGAGAGCGAACTAAAGACGGAAAAGAGAGAGAGAAGGAAATGAAAGGAGAAAAAGAAAGAAAGAAAGAAGGAATAAGTTAGAGAGAGAGAAGTGGAGGAAACTGAAGAGAGAAAATCTACCATTTTGTCTCGCCTCGTCTTCTCTGCTCTCGCATCAATCTCTTTGTTTAACAAATTATCAACGGCCAGGTTCTCATATAACCTAGTGAATTTCTTCAGGGTCAGAAACTAGTTTCCAGTGCCGAAGTAAAAGAAGAAAAAAATCTTACCCCTTCCCCAAGCCCTCAGCTCTGCTTTTTTTGGGATAAGCGTCTTCATAACTGAGAAAAGTTTTTTTTTTTTCTTCCTGGGTACTAACACTGCCCTGACTTTTTTTTTTGTTTGCAATAGCGTTACTTTTAATTCCTTACACGATTCCATTTAACCTACCATAGACATGAAAATATATGCGGAATACCATCACGTATTCTGAAGTTACGTATCTGCCTAATTTCTCATTTTTAATTCTTTTTTTTTTTTGCTATTTATTTAATAAAAGAGAAGATACTAAATAAAAAAAAAGTTCTTGAATTCATCATAAAAAAGACTTTATAATTAAACGTGTCTTATAACATAAAATGCTATAAAATTATACAGTTCAGGTGAATTTGTCTGGAAGGAGAATCTTCGACTGTTCTATTTTCATATCTTTTTGAAATCTGCACATCCACACGCTATAAAAGGGCTGGATTCTGAAGCTCCTACACCCATTTTATGCTAGAATTAAGAGCAAAAACAAGGCTGAATGTGCCCTTAATGCTACTGAGCTGATCAGCAGTGTTATTAATTATCAAAATATATTATAAAACATTAGATTCTAAAACCTTTCTAAAAAGAAAATTAATCCTTATATGCGTACGAAGTCTATAAGTACAAGTGAAAACAAAGTGTGTATTTAAAATTTAAAAGAATTTACAGTAGGATAATATATATATAAATATAAAAGAAATTATTAATTTCATGAAAAGATAGGACTAAAAAAGAGAATCAGATTATTTTAAATCTTAGCATCTAATTCCATTTTTCCATCTTATTTTACAACCCAACATTTTATTTTGCGGCACTCTGCTTATAAGAAGAAAGAGTTCTTCCCAACTGTCCGTTACTTAGAAACTCAGATGGTTAAACTAAAAACGAAAAATCATTCAAGTAAATTCTTACCTGAGATTTTGAACAAACCAAGAAGCCATGATGGATGATATATTTGAAGGAAAAAAAATTGTAAAAGTTATTTTCGTAATATTTTTTTTTTAATCTCAAATATGTTCTTTTATGCATAAAACATATTTTGTTTCATTTTTGTCTGCACAATTCAGTTTTTACATTAATCAAAATGTCGGTAGTTTAAAACGAATGTTGCTTCAAGATTATCAGCAGCATGTACTTTGTCTCAAGGTCTTATTTTATTTTGTAAAGATGAATCCGGATTTTTTTCTTTTATTTTTTACGAGAGAGATTTCACTTTTTTTTTAATCTCTTACATACACGCCGAGGAAAAAATGTCCGCAAATATCCCAGGATATAGACAAAAAGGTAGATCGCTTTTATAAGAGAAATGCTGCAATAATAATAGCGTGTTGTTGCGAGATGTATTATAAAGCAAATCAAATATTACAGCATTAGTTGTCATAGCGATGCATAAAGCAAACTTTAAAACTCCTTGAAGTAAAGACACTGGAAAAAGATTCAGTGGAAGTGATATTTTTAATTATCTTGTGGTGCCAGTGATCGTTCCTCGGCGAGAGATAAACGGTTAATGCCAAGCAATTAGGTTTGCTGTATTTGTAGACTGCTTCGCCGTTTGTGAAATACAAGAAGTCAAATAATATATATATATATATATATATATATATATATATATATGTGTGTGTGTGTGTGTGTGTGTGTGTGTTCTTTCACTGACACTAAGAGCTGAGGGTTCAAATGATAAGATTATCGAAATATTAGTAAAAAGAAGTGAAAAAAAGACAAGAGTAGGTCATCTGGATTTGGTGAGATAAAGTTGGACATTTCTAGGGTTGAGTCCTGATTAGAAAATAACCCGTGGTTTGGTAAAAAGACAGACAGACTCAATGATAAGATCGTGAGAAGTGATGTGGGGAAAGGATATAGATAAAACTCGTAAATGACTTAAAAGATAAATATCATTGCCTTGTGGATGGGAAGGAAAAAATATACTGGGTGGAGTGAAAACAGCATACAGGAGTTAAGGTTGATTGAAAAAAAAAAGATTCTGATGGAGTTTGGAGTGCGATATATCTATATTCTAAACGTAACTGGCACAAGGCCGTAATTATGAAACACCTAGTGAGGATCGAACTCATTACTCAGTCGCAAATGATCTAGCGAGACAAAATTACTAACCATCACACTTTCGGCCATATTCTACATGTAAGCTACGCTTAATGAACCGCTATATCCCACCCCCGTGGTGTAATGGCGACTTTTCTAAGCGTAGATTAGATGCGGCTCAAGGCCGAAAGTATGGGTCACTCAGTGAGGATTTAACTCGCTAGTCAGTGTTAATTGATCTAGAAAGACAGGCATGCTAACCATTACAGAGAGGTGCCTAAAGAGCATAGCAATATATAAACAAAGATAGAAGAAGCATTTTATGTTGACCTTATTAAAACAAAGTTAAATATCTCTTGAGAATGTCCGTTTTCATTTTTGATTCAGAAATTATTTATGGGAAATCAGGATAAGAACGGGTAAAGATGGTCGAGCTCAAGTTAACCTCGCGTTGAATTGGGATGGCAGAATTTCTACTTCAAGAGTAGGGGTGCTGAAACATCTTAACGATCTCATTAGAAAGTGGAAAGAGAAATATTGTCCTTTCTGGAAGTGGGGTCATAAAATCTCACGTGTTCAGAAAGACTTTCTGGTTTCTTTATAACTTGCATTATGGGTGTAATGAAAACTCGGAGTTTAGTTCTGTTTAATGTGCCTTTAATGAACGTAACTGAAGAGTCTTGTCGTTTTGGCTAAGACGATGTATTATAAAAATCATAAGACAGGGGGAGTAATTGGATTTTCTTACCCCAATCTCTCCGGTTTTGTTTTCTCCTAGTCCGACACAAAATCACCTGAATGCCTATAGCTACCAGACCCGGACGTTACGAATAACGACCCATCGGTTTTTAAGAGACATGATAATTCATGGAGTAAGAACAGCAGAAACTCCACAATTTCGTTATTTTTTCATTTAAATAGACAACAGCGGTTTAGTAAACATTTTCAGTTCTCGAGGAATCTGTCTGGAATTACATATGCAGCGTCTGTAATGTTTCCGCTGTTCTTGGAAGATAGAGTGAAATTATTCCGTAATTACATATGCTGGGCTTTGTGGATGTTAACAAGCTTGTGGATTTTGCGTATATTTTTAGGGGAAGGTTCGGGTTCAATATATAAACAAAGATAGAAGAAGCATACAAAAAAAACTTGGGTTTCTTCTACGGATTTTTATTTCTTTTATGTTGACCATATTGGATCAAAGTTAAATATCTCTTGAGTATGTCCGTTTTCATTTTTGATTCAGAAATTATTTATGGGAAATCAGGATAAGAACGGGTAAAGATGGTCGAGCTCAAGTCAACCCAGCGCTGAATTGGGATGACCGAATTTCTACTTCAAAAGTAAAGGTACTGAAAACACGTCCAAACTCCACGGAAAATATAAAGAGAGACATTGTGTCCTTTCCGGAAGCGGAGTCATAAAATCGCATATATTACCAGATACTGGTTTCTTTATAAAATGCATCATGGGAAAATAAATTTATTTATTTTTTTATTATCTTATTTATTGGTTTTATTTAATTTTCGCACAGCTTCTTTTCGCTTCAACTTGATGGACGTAAAGTAGTCCAGTATGGCTAGCTTCATTATTTATATTATTCGGACTATATTGCAACGTTTCGGCCGTTGTACGCTCCGACCTTCTTCAGGTGGTTGGAATGTCGAACTGAACTCTTTATTTCGCTCAGTGGGGTAGACTGTTCTAGTTCCACGTGCCATGTTTAATGGTTGTCAGTTATAAGTTAATTTTACTGTCTTTCTATCAAATTAATGATCTCTTTTTTTAACTCTCCATAGAAAAAAAAGGAATGTTCTCGCTCTTCTCTCTCTGTTTACAATCTCACTCATACTGAAAATCCTATTTTCATTTGCTTCACCCAAACTAGAATCGAATCAAATTCATGTTTGCCACACTTGTAGTAATGTGAAGAAACCCTCGTGTTGGTGATGGAAATCAGTGTGTACGGTACGCGGAGAGCCGACATTTCCCGGTCTTCCCTTTCAAGAAAGCGTATGTGAGGAGGAGGTTGAGAAAATGTGTTTCAGAAAATGATGACGACTTTGTCGGTGGGGACGCAAAAGTAGTCATCTTTTTTCATACTTCTCTGTTAGTTGCTGTCGCAAGTAAGTCAGGTAAAGTTATCTGCGTTCAGCACTTGATATTATTATCCAACCATTTCTTTCGTTGGCGAGCGCACTTTTCATGATAGTATAACAAAAGATGCGACCCGTAGCGTCTCCGAAATTTACAGCAGGTAGGCGGAAAATCAATCAGGAGATTACCTCTGTTTATCTGTAAATCTAAATAAAAGGAAACATCTGTCTGATATCTATAGAAATCTACATATCAAGAGTTACGGTTTTAATAGCTTTATTATAGTGAGACTTGGTCTGCCAAGAAGCCGTTAGGTAACGCTGGTTAAGTACTATAAAAGGACAAACAAATCTTAGTCTTGTTTTTTTTCCTCTTTTTAACCTATATGCGGCAACTAGCAACACGATTATATACAAAAAATCATTTTACGGAAGCCCGGCTTTATTATTTAACCCATATTTTACTGTCTTTCTATCTAATTAATGATCTCTTTTTTTAACTCTCCATAGAAAAAAAAAAGGAATGTTCTCGTTCTTCTCTCTCTGTTTATAATCTCACTCATACTGAAAATCCTATTCTCATTTGTTTCATCCAAACTAGAATCGAATCATGTTTGCCACACTTGTAGTAATGTGAAGAAACCCTCGTGTTGGTGATGGAAATCGGTGAGTACGGTACGCGGAGAGCCGACATTTCCCGGTCCTCTCTTTCAAGAAAGCGTGTGTGAGGAGGACGTTGATTAAATCCTTCATAAAAAGTGTTTCAGAGAATGAGATATTTTTCAAATACTTACACAGCCATCACCTGACTTAAAGGCCAGTGCCATCTCAAAAAACTGGCGAAGTGTCTGTTTTTGAGGTACCCAGTAAAGATGAACTCTGTTGAGAAGTACAGCTAAGACTGTCACGCTAGAGTAGGAACACAGATTGAACGATTCTCACTGTTACTAAGTTTAGTATGTCACAAGGCTACACATATTGAGTGCCAAGTAAGGAGTGACTCATTACTTTATAACAATGAATATAAATGTGTGTGTGTGTGTCGGTGCGAATTGAAGCAAAGGGTTACGATTCGGGAAGAGGAAAATGATTAAAGAAGTCCAAATATGGTTATACTGTTAAAAACTATTGCTGTCTAAGAGTCATGGACAAAGGCATGAGACGTATTGTTCCTACACTGAATCAAATCGGCAGGCATTGTGAAAGAAATTGCATCGAACAATTAATTAACATCTTTTACATTTTTCTTTTAAAAGGAGAATCGTCTCTTCGTCAGTGGCGTTGAATTAAAGCAAATAGCGAAAAGTTTCATTGTATAGTGCTTAGTGTATTGGATTTATAAATAAATTCATGTTTTTATCAATTGCGCTAAAGCTGAGAGACCAAAACTGCTTGTAAAATACGCACATTATATATGAGTGAGAAAGTGGTGGGGAGACAGTGAGAAAGGGGGAATTATGAGAGAGAAGGAAGAAAAAAGAGAAGAGAGAAAAGAGACTGGAGAGGAGGGAAAGAAAGAAGAGTGAGAAGGGGGAAAGAAGGGCGAAGAGCAAAGAAGGGAAAGTAAGGAGAAGAGAAAAAAGGAGATGAGTGGAGGGAGAAGGGATAGAGAAGAGGAAAGAAACAGAGATAGTAGTAACGAATGGAAAGAGAGAGAGAGAGAGGATGAAAGAAAGGAGGGAGATAAGGAAATAAGAGAAAGAAGAGAGATAAAAGAGTGAGCGAGAGAGGAGGGATAAAAGATAGAAAGAGCGAGAGAGGAGGGATAAAAGATAGAAAGAGCGAGAGAGGAGGGATAAAAGATAGAAAGAGCGAGAGAGGAGGGATAAAAGATAGAAAGAGCGAGAGAGGAGGGATAAAAGATAGAAAGAGCGAGAGGAGGGAAAAGATAGAAAGAGAGAGAGAGAGGAGGGATAAAAGATAGAAAGAGCGAGAGAGGAGGGAAAAAAAGATAGAAAGAGCGAGAGGAGGGATAAAAAAGATAGAAAGAGCGAGAGAGGAGGGATAAAAGAGAGAGAGAGAGAGGGATAAAAGAGAGAGAGAGGAGGGATAAAAAAAGAGAGAGGAGGGATAAAAGAGAGAGAGAGAGAGCGAGAGAGGAGGGATAAAAGAGAGAGAGAGAGAGAGAGAGAGGAGGGATAAAATATAGAAAGAGCGAGAGAAGAGGGACAAATGAGAGAGAGAGCGAAAGAGGGGGATAAAAGAGAGAGAGAGAGAGAGGAGGGATAAAAGAGAGAGGTGTTCTTTTCTGATAGCAGATCGGATTATTGCCCGAAAGTTCATTAAATACTTCCATAATATCGAACAAATCAACATCCATTAACATATTTATTGTAAATATGAGTTAATTCTCTTCGATTAAAAATGTCAGCTCACAACTTCCCTTGCCATTTCATGAGCTCAGAACATTATAAGAATTTCCTATACATTTTCAACCACTCCAAGCATCATTTACGTATAACTGTCATACGCTTTGTTTTGGTTAAACATCGGAAGTAAAATCAATGTCTGTAGAAACTTTTACTGCAAAATGTTTGGTCAATAGAATTCACCGTTGTTTTAATAAAATAAAGATTATTAAAAAAATAAATAACTGTTGTTTAAAATCCATTTTTTGATCATTTCCCTTTACTGGAGCAAGTACGTAATTATGAAATGTATTTCTTTTTAAAACTCTTTCATAATACGAAATAGTTTAATTTTTATGTTAGAACCAGATCAGATATTAACAAAATATGGTAATATTTTTGGCTCATCCTTCATAAGCAAATTACATAAATACTAACCGCCTTTTGTTTTTAAATCACTGCTCCTTCAGAGCGTTGTAGATTATGGCGCCCCATTTCTTTAATATTTGTCAACAGGGCATTGCATTGATTTGACATGGAAAAGATGGTGAACTGATTTCCTTCTCCACAGTTTTGCATTCAGAGTTGGCCCCCTCCTCCTTCTCCCTAGTTCGAAATTCATAGTTTTCTCCCTCCTCTACAATTCGAAATTCAGAACTCTCCGCCTCCTACTCCTCCGCAGTTCAGAATTCAAAGTTGCCATCCTCCCCTTCTTCACAGTTCGTAATTCATAGTTGCACTCTTTCTCCTTCTCCACATGTCAGAATCCAGAACTGTCCTCTACCTCCTCCTCCTACACAGATCACAGAGTTGTCCTTCTCCTCCTATTCCTCCTTCTCCACAGTCCAGAATCACCTCCCCCTCCTTGACTGGTATCCATATCTTTCCTGTTATTTAACCCAGACATAGAGTGGGATGAGAAAATGGAATCAATAAATCGAATTAAATTTTGGCCCAAGTAGTTGTCTTCATTAACGATCTTTATCTTTCCCAACAATTCCCAGAAAATAAAATGGATCTGTGGAGAACCATGATCGTCTAGGTCCTGAAGAAACTGGCAGGTTGGGCTCTCCAGCCTTAGTGGGGCAACTAGTATAGTTTCGAATTCAAACCCCGTGCAATGAAGCGAGAGAAAGGCATCCACTTCAAGTGATATCCCACCAGCCGCCCTAGACGCCAACTTCCCGCTGGAGCCAGGAGAAGACGCCGAGTGGGTGGGTCTGGACCTGTGTAACCGCTTACTCACCTAAAAATCACCACCAGACACTGTTCCGCCTTGAAAGGAACCATCATCATCCCTTGGGATGGAAAGCAAGCGAGATTACACTACAGATAGAATGAGAGCAACTGCATATTTCTCATATTTATGGTTAAAGCTGAGAGTAGTCTTAGCGATAATAGTTGTCACTTTTAATTGGGTAAATTATAACAGATTTAGTTGTGAATATCAGACATGGGATAATAAAATAATTTTAATAAGAGGGGTACTGAAAAGATCAAAGACACACACAGAGATTATATATATATATATATATATATATATATATATATATATATATATATATATATATATATATGAATTGGGATCAAATATGGCTTGAAATCCGACAGAATGATATGAAACGTTTATCATTCAAACAGGTTTCAGCTTCAAAGGTTCAAGAAATTTGTTCTTTATCTTATCATTATATCATTATATAATATTATATACATATATATATATATATATATATATATATATATATATATATATATATATATATATATATATATATATATTATATATATATATATTCTGTTTATACGTTATTTTTATGGATAGAACTTATTTGAGTAAATGCTCTGTTTTGAATTAAAACAGTATTAATTAGATCTACCGGCCTGAATATTCGAGAAGTTTCATAGAAAATATGCGTTCTCCGACAAGAATCGAACCTCTATCCCATACAGAAATCGTCATTTGGCCTGACGTTCTGTTAATCATTCAGCTATAGAGAACTTCCGGTTAGTGAAGCTCAAATTACTATTAACCAGATTACTGCAAAAAAAAAAAAAAAAAAAGTCTCGCGAGACGAATCCGACTTCAAGTTTCTTAAATATACGACTCGTAAAGCTGCCATTTTCTTTTTGGGATACTTTACACGCAAGACACATTCGAACCTGTTTTCTACCAGGATGTAAACCATTTTCTCTCTGGTTACACATACATTCTGTCTTCTTACAGTCGATGTTCAGTCTTTTCTACTCGCTTTCCTTTCTGTGTCTGCTATCAACACTGTGTCATCTGCATATCTAAGGTTAAGATTGTGGCCACTAATACTGATTCTTGGTCGGACTTCTAATTCTGTTTGGATTGCATTACTGTATAGATTGAATAAGTCTGGTGAAATGACATGTCCTTGTTTTACGCCCATTTCTATTTTGGTGTATATTATCAATCCAAAAACAGAACACTTTCAGATTGTGAAAAGTATCTCGTCCTAAGATATCACATGAAAGATTAATTACTTTAGTAATTATTTGATAACCAAACTTGTTAACCACAGTAGCAAAACGCGGCGCCATTTATGATAAGCAGAAGATCGCGATCAGAGAGGCAAGCATCTTTTTTTTTTTTTTTTTTTTTACAGTAAGGATCACCCTGTATAAAGTTTGGAGATCATTCGAGATAGAGAGTTACGTTAAGGGCTAGTTTATATAGATAAAAGGGGAAGATAACCTGTTCAAGTTTAGAGTTAGCCGTTAAGATTATGGTGATCGGGGAAACATCCTCTTGGGAATCTGTTCCACAGAGCAGAGTGGAAGTTACTTCTCACCGGTGGAATACGGAGGCAATGTGGGTGGTTTGCTACAATGCAAGTGGCACGGCGGTTCCGAACTCTGAATATTAGACCTGGAGGAACCAAAGGGTGTAGTTTATCCGAGCAGTTTCTATGGAAGTAGCAATAGAGCAGTGAGAGACTCGCCACACTCTGCTTGTAAGAGAGAGAGATTGAGGGGTGGAACTTTTGAACTCTATCAAGACAGGAAAGTGAGAATTGGGCAGCTCCAAATATAGCAACAGAACTCCATTTTAGGCCTGATCTGACTCTTATAAAGCTAGAGGATAGCACGAGGAGTCAGCAACTTACTAGAGCGTTACAGACAGCCAGTGATTTTTACCGCATCTTAGGGTCAGGTTTGAGGCCCAATAACCGCCCTGAAAAACTGCGCCTTTCTAAGAGGACATTCGTTCATCGTGATCGGCGGTGAGGGATTGCAACTAGTTTGGTTTTCGAAGCATTGAGTGTAACCAGACATTTTTCCCCACTGGGATGTGAGTGATAGATCGAAAGAGATGTCAACTGCTAATCTCTGATCACCAAGAGTTTTAGAGTTGCACCCATATATTGTCATATCATCGGCATAAATGTTTACAAACGAGTTTAACAAAATTTTATGGATATCTCGATAAAACATTCTTTTAAAAAAATGAATATTTGATTTGAGCGTTAATTTTGTTAATATTTCAAGTTTTAATAACACCATCATCAGAATAATGTGAGATGTTTAATACTAAAATTCACCCAATAGAAAGTACGAAGGTTACTTTTAAAATGGTAACGAGGAATGACGTCTGTGACTTGAAGAGGGAGGTGGTAGGAAATGGATAACGATGAAGCATACACGCAGGAGTCTTGCACAAAATTAATTTTGGGGGTGGGTGGGTTTTAAGCTGTCTGAGTAGAAATTTCCTCTTACATTCATCATCATCCTGCGGCTTCAGCCGAGATTGAACTCACAACACCTCTCCAGTATTCCCTATCCGTCATAGCACCTAAAAGATCTTCCTTAGGGATCAATGTGTCTCGTTTTATCCTATCTGGAAAGGTTAACTTGCGTGATCGATTGTCAGATGATGGGTGCCTCCAGAGTACAAATGATGACACAAGTTCATCTGTGGCACGTGCACAATGCCCGGCGAACTGGACACGTCTTTTGCAAACTAAGGTTGATACTCTCGGCAAGTCTCCATATATCATTTCTAGAGTTGGGCGGTTTCGCCATGAGAGATTAAGCACTCTTCTTAAAAGACGTGTATAACATCCATCTAAACGGCGCTGTTGTTTTGCTGAGAGAGTTCAAGTTTCAGAGCCATAGAGTAAGAGGAGTCAGTGTACTGGGTGACCATTATAAATAACTACATTCTAAATATACATTATATACATTCTAAATACATTATATAATTTTAAATACATTCTAAATACATACATTATAAATAGTATGAAAATAAAATCATCAGGAAAGATGAAATTGACTAATAATTCTTTTTATCACGTCACATAAATATTGTTACAAATTTTTCACGAGTATTTCCTTCGCCCTATTTCTGTTACATTTTATTGCAACTCCTCAGGTCGTCATTCTACGATCGTTAGTAAACAGCGAGGTTTTATATATATATATATATATATATATATATATATATATATATATATATATGTATGTCATCCACAGACAGACTGTATCGCTTTATCACAGCTCATCAGTGTGGCTAGACAACTGATTGCTTCAAAATCCGACCGATTTGGCATCAGTCAGAGATTCTACCCGCAAGGTATCGTCGCACGGCAGAGAGAAAGGGAAATTTTAACGTTTATACTATGCGAAAGACATCAGTAGCAAGGAGAGTTCGATTCGAGTAGAAGAGCATTGCATCAGAAGCATATATATATATATATATATATATATATATATATATATATATATATATATTCACAACGATACTTTTTCTGAAATAATGTCCACCGAAACGTACCTAAATTTTAATCGTTGCGATACTTTTGTATCCTTTTTATGAATATGATCTCTTATATATATATATATATATATATATATATATATATATATATATATATGGCTGTGTTTTAAACAGACCAAACCACATATTTTTATCCTCAAACAGTTAACCTTTTTTTTAGCTAACACCTCATCAGAAAAATCGTTAGCGAATAGCATGATGTAACGATAATCGCTCGAAAAAAGATATACTGGGAGGAAACGATGAACTACGATTAAAATACAATTTAATATTAAAAAAGAAGATTGAATTTATGTATTTAGCTACTGAGGGGGGGTGTAATTCAGTTTTAATGACATTATATATGCCCGGGGTTTCAATGGGCAGTCCCTTAGGTCCCATTTTAGCTAATATTTTTGTGCGGTTTTATGAAAACTTTCTCTTTGAAAAATGCCACAAGGCCTACGTTTATTATCACTATGTCGATGATACTTTTTCTACCGTCAATTCCATTAAAGAGGTTAAAGCTTTTCACCTTCAACATAATTCCCTCCATTCGTTTCTTCAAATTACTATGGAGGAAGAATATGATTCGTCTTTGCCCTTCTTGGGTGTGCTTGTTGAGCGGAAGGATAGTTCTTTGAGCACCCGTGCATTCCGTAAACCTACATTTACTGGACTATACATCAATTGGAATTGTTTTGTTCGCAAATCCCGGAAGATAAATTTAATTTCTACTTTGGCCTATCGTGCATGGTGATATATTCTTCTTATGAAATGGAAAACATTCAGGTTATTTTCCGGGACAATGATTACCCGAAAAATGTTAATAAACGTACAATTGAACGAAGGGTTAAGAGTTTTATCTTCCCACCTATGTTTGGTCCTGGTTTGTGCCCAGTATATCTGAAACTGCCATGGTTGGGGCGGGGAAGCCATATTCTGGCTAACAGAATGTCTACTTGCGTTAAGTCGTGTTTTCCTGTAGTCAGGGCACGTGTTGTTTTTGTCACTGTCCCCGCGTTTTCTAAGGACGGTCTGCCCTATCTACGAAATAGTTTATTCGTTTATAAACTTACATGCCAGTGCGACGCCGACTACATAGTGCTAACCAATCAGCGCCTTGAAACGCGTGTTGCACAAAGGTGACGGGCAACATCAGACAGAGTATGAGTACCCGTAAATCACGTCTTCCGCAGAATTGGTCAACACCTCTTGAATATTCCCCGATTGGTCAACACCTCTTGAATATTCCCGGATTCATCAACACCACTTAAATAATCTAGAATGTGCGTATAAATACAGTGACTCGTGATTTTTCATTTTGGACAAAGCACGATCGGCTAAGCATCTGCAGATGTTAGAAGCATCATACTTATTATAAAACCCAGGTTTGTGTGTGTGCGTGTGTCTGTACGTTTATATATTGGATCGGATTTCCTACATTTTTCAACCGATTTCAACAAAACTTCACAGGACTGCGTAAAATTACCTTGCGGTGGTTCTGACAGCGCAAAAAATTGGAAAAACACAATTGTTTTGCACGAAATCAATTTGAAAACACGATTAAGAGGCATCGCGAGAATGAAAGGGGGGACAACTCATATCGAGTTATACTTATTATAAAATCTAGGTTGTTTGTGTGTGTGTGTTCGTTTATATATGGGATCGGATTCCCTACATTTTTCAACCGATTTCAACAAAACTTCACTTTTTTTGGCAGGTAGTGTTTCTTATTGTCTTGCACACTTTTTTTATTTATTTTTAATATTCAGAATGCTTTAAAAATTCCATTTACAGGACAATTGTTTATAATAAAATTCTATTCACCAATCGATAGACTCATAACGATTGTAAACAAATGTTTTGTTTGAGTTTGGGTTTGACCAAAAAAAAAAAAAAAAACCTAATTAAGACATGCGTGTCCGTCAACCTTAAACAATAATCTTTGTCAATTTTTTATGATGGTCAATACTAGATCTATCTCTAACTGTTACATCCCCGGGCAACGCCGGACTCTACTGCTAGTTATATATAAAGTTGCATCGACCGTCTTCGTGCCGACAGAAGGAGAATTTTATTCGTTTTCTTTCTCTACTGGGTGATTTTGTGAGTCTATGTTTTCCTTTTTGTACTACCTGAAATTGTTTATTGTGTTTTTAAAATTTCCCCCTTTTAAAATTAAATTGTAATTTAACTGTCATTCCTTGTTTCCTCCCAGTATGTCTATTTCCTGTGATTACCGTTACATTAGGCTATTCGCCAACGATTCTTCTGTTATGTTGGCCGAAAAAAGGCTTACCATTTTAAGGGAATGATATACGGCTTTGTTTATTTAAATCTATAAGTTCTGTGGTATCACACATACACACACACACATATATATTCCCTCACCGCTAGCATGACAATCTTCAATATATCCAACAGGCTTTAGACTGTCTCGGTCACAGTGTGCTTCGACGATTAGGCAAGGCTGCACAGTGCCAGCGTATATTTTTTTTTCTTTTATACGATTCCTCGAAGATTCAGGTTGGCAGACGGAAATATCAGGTCATCCCATAAGTTCTGTCCGAATATTGAATAAAGAAAACAAGTGACCAAATGTTACATTTAATTACAGATTCAATCAACAATGTATTTTCCCTGATTATCTATGACTTCCTTCCATCTAGCATACAAGCTTACTAATTCCATTACTGCAAAATTATTTTGGCTTTAATTCGAAGAACTCACAAATGTCAGTTTTAATCTCTTCCTGTGTTACAAAAACTGTTTCTTCCAAATGATTCTGTAAGCTACGAACAAAATGGTAGTCTGAAGGAGCAAGATCAGGAGAATAAGGTGGATGAGGAATTTTCTCCCAACCAAGTTCTTCGATCTTTTGTGACGTGATTCTTGCTGTGTGAGGTCGCGCATTGTCTTAATGAAACATCACCTCTTTTCGATTCACTAGAGCAGGTCTTTTTTTCCTCAAATCTTGGTTTAAACTATCTAATTGCTGACAGTATATTTGAGCATTAATTGTTGCATTAGGCGGTAAGAATTCAAAGTGGATTATTCCTTGGCAATCTCACCAGATTGAAAGAAGAACCTTTTGCCCATGAAGTTCCCTTCTCGGCTGTGGCTGGGGCCCTTCCCCTTTACCAAGCCACTGTCTACGACGCTTAACATGTCGATAAAAGATCCATTTTTCGTTGCCAGTCACAAGTCTATCCAAAAAAGGTGAAACAAGTTGTCGAGAATGGAGAGAAGAGCAGATGTCAACTCGGGATTTGAGGTTGTTTTCAGACAATACATGGGGCACCCATTTTCCAAGTTTAGGAACTTTTCCAAGTTGTTGAAGATGTACGGTTTGAACTGAGAACCACTGCCAATTCCTCAACGGATAAAGCAGGATTTTCTTCAAGGGCTGCTTCAAGAAGCTTTTCATCAAACTCAACTGGACGTCCGGTTCAATCTTCCTCTTCAAGGGTGAAATCTCCACTTCTGAATTTTGCAAACCATCTTCTGCAAGTTCTTTCATTCACACATTCCTCTCCATAAACTGAGTGAATGTTTCTAGCCGCTTCAGCTGCTGAGTTTCCTTTCTTGAACTCATAAAGCATTATGTGCCTCAAATGATTCTTGGGTACTTCCATGTTAGCAGGATTTTAATCAAACAAAATTTAATTTTATTGTTCTCTGAAATAAAATTTGATCAGTTTAAATGCACCTAAACATAAAAATAATCTTCAGCTCCATTAGATATTATAAAATACTCTTTAAATTTCGTTCATTTAAAAAAAAAAAGTTAAAATTCGAACAGAACTTATACCTGATAAATAAATTTGCTGTTTAAGAAATAAGCCAAATATGAGTAACCACTAAAACTAGCGTTTAAGTAATAAAATCTGTCGGATTAAGAAATAAAAATCTATGACTTCTTTAGAAATTGCATTGTTTACGTTAGGATACGAAACTGAGCAGATATGAAAATTTCGCGATTCTTCGGCTTTGTTTGATCGTCGATGCACACCGTGGTCGAGCCGGTTTAAAGCACATCAGATCTCACGATGGTTTTTCCTATCATAGGGGGACGCAGGTTTATATATATATATATATATATATATATATATATAATTACATTATTAAGAATTGGACAAAGTCCAACAATTTTTAAAGATATTTTTATGTTTAACATTCTTTTATAGATATAAGTGTTCCGGCTGAAATATAATAAACCTATACGGAACCGAGTTTTAAGGCACGTCAGCGTAAATGACGGTTCCGTATAGGATGCAGGTTCGAATCCTGTCAAAGGACGAATATTTTCTATAAAAATTTCTCGGACATTCAGGCCGGTAAATGTTATTTAATACTGTTTATTATAAACAGAGCATTTACTTAAATACTTGTATCTATAAAAAGAATGTTAAACATAAAAATGTATTTATTATATATATATATATATATATATATATATATATATCCAGGTAGAATGAAAACAAATGGAGCATAATTCCACTGTATATAACGTTTAATTTAAAAAGAGGGTTCAATGTAGAGTAGAGGTAAATATTATTTATTTTCGGATATTATAACAAAAACATGTTAAAAATCGCTACTCAATTACAGTCATGTTTCGACACCACAAATGTGTTCTCCTCGGGCGATGTCAAACCATTGGCGAGTGAACGATTAATTTAATTTCAAATTTTGAAATTAGATTAATCGTCCCAGAAATTTCAGTTTTTGATGGCCAGCAACAATTTAATTACATGCATTCATTAGAGGAACTAGATCTCTGTTGCTTCAAACATCGTCATCTGTGCGGAAATTTTCCAGTATTCTCTTATTTTTAGGGGATTAAATATTGAGCCAGTTTAGCTTTTGAAATTTGAAAGTAACGGTTGTGCTAGTAATTACTGGAAAACTTGGAGCGATCTTAAAGAATCTTATTGACAAAAGAAAAATACAACTGGGCAATATTTAAACTTTGTGCCCGCAAAAAGAATGTCGGGTTAAAAATGACGGTTATTCCCTTAACGCCGCTATTACTGTATAAACTTTTGACTCCCTTAGCAATGTTTATTGTTTTAAAAAGTGATTAGAATTTTAATAAAACTTAAACATATGAAAGAGGTTGTATACATTTTCCTTATTTTTGAGAACTGACAAAAATATTATTTATATATCAGACTTAATGAAAAAAAGCTTGATTTTCTACTTAAAATGGTAAATAAGAAATATTGCATTGTACTTGGTTCATATATTTTTATAATGTTGTAAATAAACATTGTCGAGGGAGTCAAAAGTGTATACAGTAATAGCGGTGTCAAGGGAATAACCGTCCTGTTGGCACACTTTTTTTGTTTTTTTGCTGACACGAAGGTAAAACATTGCCAAAAATATGAATATTGATATAACCTCGTTCATGAATCCGAGATCATTCGATTAAAGAGAGATCAAGGGTTAATCTCGCATGCTATTAGGAGTGAGTTCCTCTCGGAGTTTCCACAGAATTTTCATGCCAAATAGGATGGAATATCAAACCTCAATAACACATTTCTTTTCACTATGGAGTGAATCTAATTATTTTCACTGATGGAACCAGCTGAAGTACAGAAACGACCATCTTCAAAGAGTAAACCATCTGCCGTGTTTCTTCAGGGCGTGGGCGATCACGGTTCTCCATAGCTTCCTATCTCTTATAGCTCTTAGTAAGTTTTGTCTTTTTGCCGTCTCTCATCACCACTTTGCGCCACCTATACACACAAGCTGGTTAGATAGGTGGTCGTTTGCCTTCGGTATCTCCTGTGAGTATCAAATTCTCCAATCCTCTTTCTCATTAAAAAAAACAAAACAAACTAAGTTGACTGTGCGAACTGATCTCTGAATCTACTGGGAAGGTGGATCGGGAGTACCAGTGATAATGAGAAGGTGACCACCACACTCACCTGACTTGACACCTTGTGATTTCTTTCTATAGGACTATGTGAAAGGACAGGTCTATATCTCCACTCTTCATACAAGCCTAGAACTTAAACAGAAAATCACGGAGGCGTTAGATAATGTTTACGCAAGACATGCTACAACATGTTTGGCAGGAGCTGGACTACCAACGGTGGTGATGTCAATTTTGGGGGACACCCTGTATACCCAAGAAATTTTTATCTCTTATGTCTCTTTCTGATTCTGAGTATAAGTGTCCTTTTTATTTCTATTTTCTTGAACTTATTCGTTGCATACATGCTGCGTCCACGGTATTCTCAACATCCTTCTTCAGAACCCCATTTCTCTTGCTTCCAATCGCGTCTTCATCTGTGAAGAAATTATCCAGCATTCATTGTCATATAGGAAAATTGTTATTACATAGAAGTCCAGAACACTTTTCTTGGTTTCTAATGAAATTTTCCTGTTTCTTAATACTTTCCTTAGTTTTTTGAAGGCATCTTTTGCTATACCAAATGCGCCTTCAGATTTCAATGTCACATCTTCCATCCTCTGTTAAAACTCTTCCCAGACATTTAAACTTCTGTACTGGTTTGATTTTGACATCTCCAATTCATAGTTTACATTTTTTTTTCTCTTGTTGTCAACCATTCTGTATGCTTACTATTGATAGTTAGTCCTTTCTTCTCACTTTCCTTTACTATAATTTCTAGGAGGTCCCGTAGTCTTCATTCTGTGTCTGTCATCAACACAGTATCACCTGCGTATCTTATATTTACGTCCACAGATATTAAATTCTGGTAGAGTATCCAGCTCCCTTAGGATGGTCCCACTATAGAGGTTGAATAAATCTGTTATGCATCTGTCTATATTTCTGAGATGAGGTATTAGGTACACTATTTACATTATTCGGACTGTTGTCCTCATCTTTGTCGCCATATTTATTACAACGTTTCGGCCGTTGTACGCTCCGGCCTTCTTCAGTTGGTTAGAATGTCGAACTGAACCCTTTAAATCTGTTATGATATAGCCTCCTCTTTCGCTCCAGTCATTAAATACCGGATAAGAGGCTGGACATATCGGGTAGATCCAAGTGATAAAAACAAAATTATATGAGGGTAGATCAAGTTGTTGTTAGTTGAATGTATATATATATATATATATATATATATATATATATATATATATATATATATATATATATATATATGCTTCTGATGCAATGCTCTTCTACTGAATCGAACTCTCATAGCTACTGATATTCATTATATCCTCGATCTATGCGATTAATATTTACAACTTAAGAGCACGTTTAGGGGCAAGTATGGAGATTGTCAAAAATCAACATTTGCTATATATATATTACTTAAACCTAGATAGCCAGACAAACCTACCAAAGTTTCACCTAAGCGGATCGTCAGGGAAGCCGGCCTTCCTTGACGATCCGCTTAGGTGAAACCTTGGTAGGTTTGTCTGGCTCTCTAGGTTTAAATAGGTCTGCTCTACTCATTGTATTGAGCACTTTATTTAGTTATTTTGGGTACTCGCATCGTGTTTTTCTTTTTCTTAGGGTCTTGAACTCGTATGCTGGACGATTATTTTCGGCTAACGTACATGTTCTTGGTTCTTTCTTTTTTTATATACCTTTTTCCCCTTTGGTATTGAGTTTTTTTATTTGCAAATTAATATACCGAAGGTTTTCCGAGAGAGTATAGTTTCTTATACTTATTTCTATTAATATATATATATATATATATATATATATATATATATATAAGGTACATTTAGTATTCATAGAAACATGTTTTATTAAAAAAAAACAAAAAGTCTTTGATTTGATTTTAAGGATTTTTAAGGCAAACCAACGTGTTTCAGGGAAGAGTTTTCCTTTCGTATTTTATTTATATTGTCTTTAAAGCTATATTCTATTTATATCTGAATTTTTAACACACATACAATATATATCATTGATGTCACTAGGTCATCAATATTTGTCGGGCTCATTACAATCTATATGCTATTGGTATAATTTAGATGCTAAAATGATTCCTTTACTCTAAATAAAGTATATAATTTTTAAAAATATCTAGCCATATATGTTTTTTTAAATAACGTGTATATCTATCTCAAGTGTGTGTTTGCATATTTGTGCATGCGTTAGTGTTTATGTATCTCTATGTGAATTTTAAGTTTATGATCAGTACTACTGACTGATATCATATTTCCTCAACACTACCCCCGTCACACTACTCACCAACCCTCCATTCAACGAGTTACGGCTTTCTTTGATTTTCGCAGACTTTAGGTCAGGCTAAATTTACTTTGACCTTTTTTAAATGATACAATGTGTTAAAAAACTTATACTGTACAGAATAAATTATTTAAAATGGGTATTTGAAAAGAATAAGTTGAAATAAAAAGGTGTTATTTATATATATGTGCGTGTGTGGGGGGCTTCGCTCTGTATTTTTTGCAAAAACTATTAATGGTAATTGCCTCTGACGCGCTTTTTTTCCCTTGGTGCTTCGACTACATGAATTTAAGCGATCTACAAGATTGGCATCTAAGTCCCACTCTTTTACTGTTGAAATAGCTAAATGCAACCATTACTTCTACTGCAGCAGTTTATTTTCTCGCACTTCCCGACGGTGGAAATCCCCTCCGTTTACTTGCTTCCCTGATAACTACAATCTTCAAAAATTTAAATGCAGCGTCAATCGTCATCTTCTATCTTCTTGAATCCCGTTCATCTTTTGTCCTTTCCATAATCGCCTCTATACCCAGTCTTTTCTTTAACTTTTACTCTTTGTAACTTCCTGCGTATTAGTGGCATTCCCGCTTGCGTGGGGTGAAATGATTAATTATATATATATATATATATATATATATATATATATATATATATATATTGCGCAGATGTGGTGACATATTTAGATACGTGTATGTGAGAGAGAGAAGTGAGAAAAGAGAGGAAAGAAAGAGTGAAATATAGACAACATATTTGGAAATAGCTGCCAAGGAGATACCGTTAAATTTATTTTCAGTGAAACAAAAGCTGCAACATCTAAGATAGAAGCTGTCGAGGCGGTTTCGATTACGTCCGTAGATACTGGTTTTATCAGCGTTTCGAAAACTTTACAGTCTCTCACTATTCATCTGATGAGTGAGGATGATGTTGCGTAAGTTACCTTTTCCTGTAATAATCCATGCATACACACTCTTCACTCTTCCTTAATGACAGGTATCTATCTTCTTTATGTGCCGTGTCCCTTCAGGACGTAGGCGATCATGCCTCTCCACAATTTCCTGCCATTTGTAGCTCTTAATAATTTTTTTTTTATTTCTCTTAAACCTTGTTCCGCCACCCAGCTCGCTAGGTAGGTTATGCGTTGGTTTCCTCTGTCCCTCTGGCCTTCAATCTGTTCTGTGAGTATCAAATTTTCCAAGCCCTCTACAATTTCATTCTTTGTAGCTCTTAATATAATTTATCTTTTGTTCCACCACCCATTTACTCAATGTCGCTAGGTAGGTTATGCATTGGTTTCCTCTGTCCCTCTTGCCTTCAATCTGTTCTGTGAGTATCAAATTTTCCAAGCCCTCTACAATTTCATGTCCTTTGTAGCTCTTAATAAAATTTATCTTTTGTTCTGCCATCCATTTACTCAAGCTCGCTAGGTAGGTTATGCGTTTGGTTTCCTCTGTCCCTCTTGCCTTCAATCTGTCCTGTGAGTATCAAATTTTGCAAGTCCTTTTTCCTTATGTGCGCTAACAATTTCAACTGTTTTTTTTCCTGATGTTCACTATAAGTGTCCTTTTTGTTCCCGTTTTCTCTAAAATCTAATTGTTGCTCACATATTCGGTCCATGATATCCTTAGCATCTTTCTGTAGAACCACATTTCTGTTGCATCCAATCTCTTAGTCTTTGAGGAGGTTGTCCAGCATTCACTGCCATATAGGAGAACTCATATCACATAACAGTTCAGTACTCTTGTTTTTGTTACTAACGAAATATCCGATATAAGCCCAAAAAAAAAAAAAAAAAAAAAACCTCTTATTCAGCATGGCTGATAACATACAATCAGAACTAGATGTGGCATATTAAAATGATAGGTTGACAACAATGAAAAACTGCCCTATCATTCGCTTTGTGATTACAAAGAGACAAAATTATCGTCTGCCTTTACATCTCGAGAGTAGGCAGAAACGAGAGAAGAGTAAAAACATAAATTATTGAGTATGATTGGTATGTGGTTAGGTATGCCACTCAGTAAGCCGCTGTTAATAAGAATTTCGCCGGCAGCAGAGAAAAGATGTAATCCAGGGTCAGTAGCGTTATTTTCAGACTGACGAGGGAATCGACTTGCCTATTTTGGCGTCCAGTATCAAGTTCAGGGACTGCTATATTTTCATAACTCTTCTAGTTCTCAAAGAAGAACTCTCTTCTGACAAATAAACCGACTTAGCCTTGTGTTCTTCATTCTTTTTAGAAGAACATTATAAAAAAATGAGGAGGGTGACAGAGTATAATACGCTTACGTAGATAACTAAATGAATATATTTGCTTCTTCTTCTTCTTCTTCTTCTATGTGCCATGCACCTTCAGGATGTTGGCGGCCATGGCTCTCCACATTTTCTGTCCTTTGTAGCTCTTAATAAATTTTGTTTTAAACCCTTTTGCGCCATCCACTTACTCAAGCTCGCCAGGTAGGTTACATATTTTCCTCTGTCTCTCTTACATTCAATCTACCATGTGAGTATTAAATTTTGTAAGCCCTCTTTCTTTTATATACCTTAGAAATTTCAGCTGCCTCTCCCTAATACCCTTTTTTATTTCAATTGCCTCTATAACTTGGTCGTCGCTCGCATGTTCGGTCCATGATATCTTCAGTATCCTTCTTTAAAACCACATTTCTGTTGCTTCAAGTCTCTTCTTCATCTGTGAAGAGATTGCCCAGCATTCACATCCATAGAGGAATTTACATAATAGTTCATTCAATATAACACATAACAGTTCAGAACTCTTTTCTTTGTTTCTAACGATATTTTTTCTGTTTCTTAATATTTTGCTTAGCTTTTGCAAGGCATCTTTCCCTATCCCAATGCTCCTTCGAATTCCAGTGTCGCATTTTCCGTCCTCTGTTAAAACGCTTCACAGATATTTAAATTGTTGTACTTGCTGGATTGTTCTCTTCCTTTAGCTAACAAGCATGCATTCCGTCTGCTTGCAATTGACGTTTAGTCCTTTCTTCTCGCTTTCTTCACTACCTTCTGTAGGAGTTCTTCTCAAAATAGAGCCGAAGGTAAATCGTGTTCAGCGACAGAGATAGGATGATTTAAAATGCAAAGAAACTCAGCTTAATATATGTTTTTAAATAAGAGTATTTAGTCGTTTTTTAATTTTCTGGGGGTTTCGCCTATGTACATTATTGGGCAATTTGTACTACCTATTCTGTAAATTCCTGCCTCTGTGCTGTTGTTGTTACAATCTCGTTTGGTGCTAGCTATGTCTCTTATTCTTTTAGAAGTCGTGTCGATCGATTTTAAGTCAAAATTTTGTGTGTGGTGTGAAGAGTCTAGGGTTATTCTAAATATTGTAAAGAAATATATATATATATATATATATATATAATAGACTAATTATATTTACTTTTTAATTTCACATATATAAATATTGCCATAGACTGCAAGAAAGAGAGAACCACAAAAGAGAAACAAGACATTGTAAACTTATTGAGTAGTAAGAATACAATTTCGGAATTTGCGAAATCGTTGAACACAGATTTTTTTAAAAAAATCCCTGAAAACATTGGCATTAATAAAGACATTAATATACGGAATTTAAGAATGTTGCAAAAAGAGATTTGAGAAAAATTAAATGTCAATAAGCAAGAAAGGATTCTTCAGTATCTGTCTATATTTCTGAGATTTCTGTACACTATTTACATTATTCGGACTATTGTCCTCATCTTTGTCGCCATATTTATTACAACGTTTTGTCAGAAAATATTCGAGTAATTTTATGTTGCTAATGTAAACAGAGAAAAAATGCAGAATCATAAGAACATTGGTTAAATACATGAAAACTAACAAAATAACACGCTTAAGCAGACGTCACAAAGGTAAACATGTAATTCAGGTGAAGAAGTACATTAAATCTGATTTTTCAACAGTAATTTTAGTAATGACTGTAAAGCTACACTGGGTGATACTGATGGGTATACTAGAGCTTAGATCCTTTATCGAAATTATCAACGAATACAGCTTGTATACAACAACGAGGATGGAATAATTTTATGGGCAATAAAATATGGAAATAAAATTACATTAAGTTAATTAGCTAGAGACAAGAAAGCAGTAAACTATCACCTTTAAGTAAACATCAAATAGAAAAATGTGTACAATATGAATGTAGAACTACATTTTCCGAAACGGATATGTAAGCGTGGGTCTATATCCTTGATGAAAATCGTTGATATCACATGACTTAGAAGACAACAGGAGTGGAGGTAGATTAAAGTTTTGGATCAGTATTTTAGTAGTAAAATTATAAATCCCTTTAGTGTTGTCAAGACAAATCCATGGCAACAGATTAATATAATACATTTATGGCACAATATGCCCTCCATACGACCGGCTGAACACACTTGAAATCAAGTGGGCCTTAATTTATGCTATCGGAGTCAGAAGTGTCGTTTTTTTTTTTTAATGGCTGGATGAAGTCTTGGGAGTTTAGGGTTCAAAGCGGCAACCTATTCAAGCGAAAGGAAAGAAAATAATAAAGAAATAAATGAAAAAAGGGATCAAGTGACACTTTGTCGGAAACCAGATGTTTCCGCTTGCAGAATAGTAAAGTCCCTGTTAGAGAGAAAGAGAGAGGTCAAACAAGTTACATCGGTAGTATTCGCTCGGCTGAAATAGAAAGAGTCAAGGTACCTATGTGCCACCAACCTACTACCAGAAAAAAAAATACTAGATCTGACCATGTAACCTCATTGAAATAAACCCCAACTTATTGGGAAACGAATTCGTGTTTCCATTCTTTCCTGTCGATTTCATCTTATGTTTGTTATGAAAGTACCGCGTGTGTTACCAATTTTTGTACACACCGGTGCGAACCAGAAGCTAAAAAACAACGTAAGCTCGTCTGGCCAGACATTAGTGTGTTCGATTCTAAGTGCCTAATACTTGAGGGCGTCTGCTAAAAAACTAAAAATAAGCTTAGGAATTAAATCAGTAACAATTTTTAATTAGCTATGCTTATAACAACATCAATAATGTTGATTATTATGATGATTGTAAGCACTTCCGTGAGCAATCGAATCAAGCAGAAATTTGAATAAAATAATTATTGAGTTTATCACGTCTCGTTTCGTCTGTGTGTTGCTTCAGTTTTTTACCAGCCAGTCTCATATAATTTATCTTTCCACTCTAAGGGCAATGGAACAAGCTTCACTTTAAGCACTTTTATTATTTATATTTTAACAGTATCTTTATGAAAAAAATCATACTCTTGGTTCGAAATATCTTTCGTCTGTGTTTGTGTGCGTGCATGTGTGTGTGTGTGTGTGAGAGAGAGAGAGCTACATTTGAAATGATGTCCTTTAAAATCTTTTTTTTATGTGCCATGTCCTTTCAGGACGTAGGCGATCATGGCTCTCCACCTCCTTCTATCCCTTGCAGCTCTCAACAAGTTCCTTCCCCCGGCTTCCTCCCCCAGACCACGTTCTGTCATCCACTTGCTTAAGCCCGCCAGGTATGCAATGCATTGTTTTCCCTTGTCTCTCTTTCCCTCTGTTCGACCCGTGGGTGTCAAATTCTCCAGGCCCTCCTTCCTCATTATGTGTCCCAGAAACTTCATATGCCTCTTCCTCATTAAGTATAAGCCCCCTCCTTGTTTGCAACCTCTATAAGATCTCATCATTGCTCACACGTTCGGTCCATGATATCCTTAGCATCCTTCTGTAGAACCACATCTGTCGCCTCGAGTCTCTTCATCTTTGAGGAAATCGTCCAACATCCGTGAAGAAGGACAGATGCCACGTAACAGTTCGGTATTCTTTTCTTCTCTTACCAAAGAATTCGCGTTCTCTAACCAGTCATGATGTTTGCAGAAGAGGTAGTTGAACAAGCGGCGATAGAAAGACAGTGAAAACGCTATTAAAGGATTAACCTAATCCCTTGATCTATTAATCACTTGATCTTAAAATGAAAGCAATTAATTAGAAAAAATCAATTCCATTTACGTTTAAGCTTAAGTTATGTCATAAGCTATTTCCTTATTCTGAATTTTAATTTAACGGCCGAGGAAGAGCAGATTGCGTAAATCTGCTGATTAAAAACAAAATACAAAAAAAGGAAAAACCGAAAAAAAAAAAAATAGCCAAAAATGTTGGAAAGAAAATATCGAAACAAATGACTTTCAAAATATATCCTTTAAAGCAATGAAATAAATCATTTTTACTTACAGGAGTGGGTCTTTTGTTAGCGACTATCGTCTTTGTTGAAAAAAACTATTTATTGACACTTGTAATATAAAAGATCCGACTTATAAAAGAAATGTCCTACTGACCTCAACTAAAGCTGGACATCGATCAATACGCGTTGCTAAGTACCCCGAAAGGAAATAGAAAGTTTATTCCGGATAGAGGAAGTTACTGCAGGAACGAAGAGATATGTTGTCTTTACAAAAAGACGCTATCTTATTGATCTGGTAGATGGAAAATCAAAGAAACCAAAACGAGGCTGCGGACGATATATTTTGTCACATGTCGATTAAAATAATATGTCCACAGCTTCGTCCATTTAGTTTATGGGTTAGAAATGACGGATAGAAAGACAAATTGTAAATGCGAATAAAAGATTTTCATCAAACGTTTGTCGAATTAAAAGAAAGATTACAAATTGTGTGTGTGCGCGCGCACCTCTTTTCATATCACATGTCTGCTGTTGATTTAATCCTAGAATTATCTATGTCGCATTTTGAAAGATTCCGTATGAAGAAAAGAGGAAAAAAGAATCAGAGAAAAAAGAGAAAAAGGAAAGAATATTAAAAGAGAACAGAGAGAAAGGAAGAGAAGATAAAGAGGAAGGAAGAGAAGATAAAGAGGAGAAGGAGAAGAAAGGCGAAAAAGAGAAGAAATGGGAGAAAAGGACGAAAAAGAGAAGAAAGGGTGAAAGAGAAGAACGAGGGGAAAAAGACGAGAACGAGAAGAAAGGAAAAAAGAAGAAAAATAGAAAAAGAGGAAAAGAAAGAGAAAAAGTAAGAGGAAACAAGAATGAGAAAAAAGGGAAAGAGAAAAAAGAGAAAAGGAAAGAAAAAAGAGAAGAAAGAGAAAGAAAAAAGAAAAAAGAGAAAGAAAGAGAAAGAGAAAGAAAAAAAAGAAAAAGAAAGAGAAAAGAAAGAAAAAGAAAAGAAAAAAGAAAGAGAAAGAGTAAAGAAAAAGAAAGAAAAAAGAAAGAGAAAAAGGAAAGAAAAAAGAAAGAGAAAAAGAAAAGAAAAAAGAAAAAGAAAAAGAAAAGAAAAAGAAAAAGAAAGAAAAAAGACAAAGAAAAAAGAGAAAGAGAAAGGAAAAAGAGAGAAAAGAGAAAGAAAAAAGAGAAAGACAAAGAGAAAGAAAAAAGAGAAAGAGAAAGAAAAAAAGAAAAAAAGAAAGAAAAAAGGAGAAAGAAAAAAGAGAAAGAGAAAAGAGAAAACGAGAAAGAAAGAGAGAAAGAAAAAAGAAAGAGAAAGAAAAAAGAGAAAGAGAAAGAAATAAAGAAAGAAAAAAGGGAAAGAGAAAGAAATAAAAAAAAAAAAGAGAAAGAGAAAGTGAAAGAAAGAAAAAAGAAAAAGAAAAAAGAAAGAAAAAAGAGAAAGAGAAAGAAATAAAGAAAGAAAAAAGGGAAAGAGAAAGAAATAAAAAAGAGAAAGAGAAAGTGAAAGAAAGAAAAAAGAAAAAGAAAAAAGAAAGAAAAAGAGAAAGAGAAAGAAAAAAGAGAAAGAAAAAAGAGAAAGAAAAAAGAGAAAGAAAAAAGAGAAAGAAAAAAGAGAAAAAGAAAGAAAGAAAAAAGAGAAAGAGAAAGAAAGAAAGAAAAAAGAGAAAGAAAAAGAAAAAGCGAAAGAGAAAGAAAAAGAGAAAGAGAAAGAAAAAAGAGAAAGAGAAAAAAAGAAAGAAAAGCAAAAGGAATAAGAAAAAAAGACGGTAAAATTTAAAGTTAAAACTTTGGAACTTCAATTGTATCCATTGAAATTTAACTTTGAAAATTAACATTACAATTACCGCCTACGCTTCTGTTTATAACGACTCTTAAAGTCCTCTTTTATTATGTTTCTTCCGACTATTAAAAGTTCCGTGTCTCTTCTGTTCCGGAGTTTTTTCCCTCTCTCTTTTTCTGGATTGGATATTCCTGCTCGAGCTTTTCTACAATGGGCAACGAACGTCGCTTTTTTGCTTATTTGTTGCTTTTTTTTTCTTTTACTGTTTTAAACCGTTTTGTTCTGGTTTCCTCCTCTTTATTTTCTTTCTTTAATCTCTCTCTCTCTCTCTCTCTCTCTCCCCAATATATATCTTGATTGAGAATCTGAACGATTTTGCCTTTTCACATCTTCCTCTTTTTCTTTGTTGTTACCAATACTTTCTCCTTTATGATCCCCATCTTTGTCGTACTTGTACCTTCATCCATTTGCACAAATTTACTAAGAATATTACTCGTTTTGCGGTTTCTCTTACTTTCATTGTGCCTTATTAGTGCCAAAGTCTCCAAGCCTTCTTTCCTTAGTATGCGTCCTAATTTCTGATTTCTATGAGCGGTTTCTTTAGTTTCTATTCTCCTTAGAACTTCGTCATTTGTCGCATCCTCTTCTATTTTATTCTCAACGCGTGAAACATTCAAGATAAAGCATTTCCATTGCCTTGGAGGGTAAAAAAAAATATCCATAAATTACCGACATATATAATTTATGAAGGCGTATAAATCTATCAATAAAATCATTCATCTGGAAAGAAATGGGTCACTATTATCGTTTTAAACCTCCCAACCTTAAAACATCATATGTTCACTTCCAACGCATGATGACATTTAAATTGAACGTCTTCTGTTAACAATCAAGAAAATCAAAAGCAACAAAGGTGTTTTTAATTTAATACAAATTCAACAAACAATAATATAAAAACATAAACTAAATCTGTGGTGATTTTGGTAAGATTTTGACTCGTCGACCCCACATAAACTCTGCAAAGTAATCATCCATCATATGAGTTGTTGGTTCATTTATTGCTTTGGGGGCACCTCGGCGTGGGGTAATGGTTAACAAACTTGTCTCGGTCGATCGATTACGACCGAGTAGTGAGTTCACTGGGTGCCAAATACTTTCGGCTTTTGGGCACATCTAAGCTACGCTTAGAAAATCAACCTGTATTGCACTGGATTTTGATTTGAATAATTGTCACATAAATTCCACATCATTTGTAGTTGGAGTGCAAACACATAATAGAGCCTTAAAACTATTCTTCTGCGAATAATGAAAACTGGAAGAATACTAGTTCTCGGAAAAATAGGCATAAATATTTAACCAAAATGTTATAGCCTTTTATTATTCTTTGAGGCTACTCTTGAAGACAATCTATCTGAAATAATTTCTTCAGTGAGAATAAAATTAAATGTTAATACCAAAAATTATACTGTATTTTTCAGTATTTATTTTGTAAGCAACATGTCTGTAGATCTGTATTTATATGTTATTAAATAGGGTAAATATCTACTATCGAAATCTCATCTTGCTAATCAGAATAATACCATCAGTTAAGGAAATCAGTTTTTGTATTCACTTTGGACGAAGATAAAGTTGTAAATTTTGGTCCTAATATATTTTCTGCTTCCTCTTCAAAACACTATATTATATCAAATACATTAAAATTTGCATTCTGTTTCTTCTATGCGTCGTGTCCCTTCGGGACGTTGGCGATCATGGCTCTGCACAATTTACCGTCCTTTGTGTAAACTTTGTCTTTTGTTTGTCCCTCCTAAACCCTGTTCTGCAATTCATTTATACAAGCTTGTAGGTAGATTAAGCGCTGTTTTTCTCTAGCACTCTATGCCTTCAATATGTCCTGTGAGTGTCAAATTTTCCAAGCCTTCTTTCCGTATTATGTGCCCTAGAAATGTCAACTTTTGGCGTCCTTTTTGTTTCCATTTTCTCTAAAACTTCGTTGTTGTTCACGTGTTTAGTCCATGGTATTCTCAGCATCCTTTTGTAAAACCACATTTCTGTTGCTTCAAGTCACTTCTTCATCTGTGAGGATATTGTCCAGCATTCACTGGCACAGAGGAGGTCTAATATTACGTAAACCCTCAATATTCTTTGTTTTCAACGAAAAATTTCCTGTTTCTTAATTGATTTGCTTAGCTTTCGGAAGGCATCTTTCGCTATCCCAAATTCGCCTTCGGATTTCAGTGTTTCGCTTATCGTCCTTTGACTGTAACAATTTCCCAGGTATTTAAATTGTTTTACTTGCTTGATTTTGGTATCTAGAATTTGTTATTTGCGTGTTGGTTTGTCCCTCTTGCTGACAACCATACACTGTCTTCTTGCAATTCATGTGTAGTCCTTTCTTTTCGTTTTTCTTCACTGTCTTCTGTAGGAGTTCTTTTAGTTTCTTTTCTGTATTTGCTATCAACACCGTGTCATCTGTGACATAAATTGAACATCTGGAAACTATCAAGAAAATTGTTATATAGGAATAAAGTGTCGCTGCCGACACTTGAGTTTGAACCTAGATCGCTAGTGAGCAAATACAGGCGATCTCATTATTGAATTAATAGATCACGTGCCCATGGGAGAAACGCATAAGTACGCGTGACGTCTAAACGATCTATATTTCTCGTCTATCCTCTATTACTATACGGATCACCATTTCTATTCTATCCTTTGTTATATACGGACCGCTATTCTCTACCATTCACTATACTATTTCTCTATTCGGAACACTATTCGGTGGTAACTATTCGAGCGAGTATTATCGAGCAAGTACTATTAGTGCGAGTGATATTCAAAGGCGTCTGACACCCGCATTGTTCAACGGCGTTACTATAGTTGTATCTGCGATTACAAAGTCTCTACTACAACGAGCATTACAAAAGTGACAACGAGTATTCGTTGACATTACAAAAGTGGCAACCAGCGTTCTTTGACATCACAAAAAAAAAAAAACAATTATCAATAAAAGTGTTTTTACTTTATATGCGTGGTGATTTGATGCAAAAATGTTAAAATTTTGGGGGCTTTGAATTTTCAATTCTATACAAAGACTTCAAAGTAACCATCCATCACATCATTGTTGGTCAATGCATTGCTTTGATTCTTGATTTACTTAAGCCCTTGGTATGACGATAAACTACATCCGGCAGCAAGGCCTCTAATCGAGAGGTTTTGAGGAGCGTGGACCCACCTCTTAATTACTGACCCGAGTGATAGCGCCCGTTAGGGTCTCAGCTATGGACAAATAGTGAACTCCCAAGAAAAAATAAAATACTATGAAAGTATAAAAATACACTGTTATAGTAAAAATACCAGCAATACTTATTTATAATAAAATGAAAAACAACACCTATTTACAGCAATATATTTTTTACACCAAAATGGCCAACAATACGGCTTCAGTTTTTCCATCACCGTAAGGTTGCTAGTGTCGTTTCTATAAACACTTTCATGGTAATTGTTCGGATGAACTCTTCGCTATGGTACCTAGACTTTTTGAATTTAAGCGCAGTACTAGACTGGGGTCAAGATCTTATCAATTTACAGTTGAGCTGGCTAGATGTAACCTTAAGTTCTATGCTAACAGATTCTTTTCTCACACTTCTCACTTGTGGAACTCCCTTCCGGTTCGACGCTTTCCAGCCAACTTTAATCTGCAAAAAATTAAATGCAATATCAATCGCTATCTACTGTCCTCCTGATTACTCTTTTCTCTTTCCAATTTTTCCACACACTCTTGTGTCTTAGTGGCTTTATTGCCTTGCATGGGGTGATACCGATTAAAAAAAAACTATCTGTAGTTTGAAGCATGCAATTGCGTTCAAAATATATTTAGATGAAGCTGTACAATTATGTTAGAAATATTTAGATTTCGGCATTAAATAACCCATAGATACGTTGATATACTGCTAAACAAAATTAATTTAAACTTGATTTAGATCTTTACCACATAGATTTCATGCGATTTAGGGCTGCGTCAATGTTTGGGGGTGCAAAAGCATGAACGCGTTAGTACGAGCAACCCTCAAGGTTTGGTTTGATTTGTTTTGTTTTACGGCATATCAACACCTCAATGAGTTATTTAATGCTGACAAGATTTTTATTGCTGATAATTTTTTTTTTTTTAAATGTATTGCTGAAAATATTTTTTCCCCAAAATGTATTCGTGGTATTAAGACCTATTTTTACACTTTCATAGTGTTTTGGGGTTAACTATTGGCTCATAGCTGGGACCCTAACAGGTGCTACCACCCCGGGTCAGGGTGGATCTGGAAAAACCAGGAATTAAGAGGTGGTTCCACGCTCCTCAAAACCTCCTGATCAGAGGCCTTGCAGCTGGACGTAGTTTATCGTCATACCCAGGGCGCACTATGTCAGGAAGACCCTTGAGAAGAGAAATGAAAATGTAGAAGTAGAAACTTTTAGTTCTTTTCTGAAGTTCTGATTACTACTGTAGTGCGCTCGGCCATCATTAGGCGTGCTATGCTTGTAGGTTTACGTAAAAACTAATTTGAAATAAAGTGTCTGTGTTCCTTCCCTGTGAAACTCTATTATGACATGAAAAAATATCAACCTATCAATCTGTTAGGACTCAATAGTAAGCAGAAAGAATTATGTCAACAGTTAATATGCGAGCAAATGAAATAAAAATGCTGTTACGTGTGTGTGTGTCGAAGGAGAGGAGGGGATCAAGAGCCATTGAAATTTATTTTGAGTAGCCAACTATTATTTACTGAAATTTCAACTTATGTCCACTTCAGTGGTCAACCGGTTCTCTCCGGCTCTTGGCACTCGAGAGGACAAATTTCAGAAGTTGTCACACGCAAACACTTTTCTTAACAAGGACAGTTTGTTGTGTGTGTGTGTATCTCTCTCACTCAAAAACACACACAAAGATTTTTCTTGAAATTCCTTGGTAGATAACGAGCATGCGTAGGTGTATGCGCGAGTGAGGAGACAGAGGGATAAAAGGACTAATTATCAGAAAAAAAAAAGTGAGAGGAAGTAAGTGTGTTGTCAAAGAGGATGTGAAAATGAGAGAAAGAAAGTTTAATGTCAATGCAAATTTTAAAAAGAGAGAAGAAAAAGAATAAAAAGGCAGCAATAGAGAAATAAAGGGAAATGGAAGGAAGGGGAAATCAGAATGAGAGGATGTGAAATAGAGGGACTAAGAAAATAGTGAGGGTGGAAGGGAAATGGAAGGAGGGAGAAAAGAGTGAGAGATGAATGGAAATAGGATGAGAGAAAAAGAGAGAGGTAGAGAAATGGACTGGGAAACGAGAGAGAGGGAAGGAGAATGGAAAGATGCATAAAGGGAAATGGAAAGAAAGAGAAAAGGAAATGTTAATTTTGAGCGTTCTAGTTTTTTTCTGGAGTGAGGAAAATTGTATTTAATTTAATTTTAATGCTTATATATTAAAGTAAATATTTATAGATGTCTTTACTTAGCAATTATTTCGTTTTCTTATCTGATTTGGTGGTATCTTAAGTAATCGATATAATAAATGCGAATGTCAGTGTGTCACCGTGTCACACTTTTTCAACTTTACTCGTAGAAGCCGGAGTCCAACCTATAATACCATTTTGGAATCAGGCCGACTCCGTGATCAAATTAAAAACATTCTGGATTGGATCCGAACCCGCAGTACGGAAATTTTGTATTTCCAAGTTTTCATTACTGCAATTGTTTTCGGATCCGCCATGTTGGCTTCTTCTCATAAAAACAAAAGAACACAACTCTTTAACTTTCATAGTTCATGTTCAAATGAAAAAAAATTACAGTGTTTCAAAATAAAATTGTCTCGAGTTTTCAACGTTACTCCTCGAGGCTTTAGCCCGACATATACCATTTTGTAATCAGGCTGACTCCGTGAGAAATTAAAAATATCCCGGGTCGAGTCCGGACACGTAATCCTGAAATATTGGATTCCCAAGTTTTCATGTGATTGCGACGATTTTTTTGTACGATAGCTATTTTATAACCTGGAAATAATTTTGGAAATAATCGAAATTAATTGCGAAATCCAGCGAAAGTCCCCCATGAAATTGTACAGAAAGTAAGGACCTACTTCCATCAAATTGTCTTTAAATCTTAATGCAATACTTAAATGCAGCGATCAATTTCGAGTTCTTTTGTAGTTGCCTATCGCGTCTACCTTATAGGAGTTAGCTTAAATGCCGCCGCTAGTATATATATATATATATATATATATTTATTAGTGTCAAGGATAACCAAATTTATAGGTAAAAGTGCTCAATATCAGGGATGGAGCGTGTGTTAATATAAAAGTGGACACTGAGGTCAACACCAAGTCGCACAATCACTTACGCGCTAATACCCTTGGGAAAGATATGAATCTTCTTTTCTCCCCAGCTATGGCTAAAAAGCAGGATAGACCGGGTTCTGTAGTCTTGGATGACAACTGGTCTACCGCAGAAAGAAATGGCAATCTACTGCGGAGAAAAAATCTGCCACGTCAGTCATGTATCGAAATATACATTATCGCCTACGTGTGTATCACGCATGGCACATAACTGACTGATATATATGTGTGTGTGTGATGGGTGTGTCCACACTATCATCAGTCACATGACTGGGTGTGATGGTAGGGTCACTGCACATTTGAGTACTTTATCAGCATAGTCCACATGTCTCGGTAGGTACTCATACATGCGTAGCCTTCTTGGGCAAAGTTTGAACTGGTGGAGCTCATTCCTCTTCAAGTTAGACCACAGCGGATGTCCCCCGCCTTGTTTCGTTTATTCTATCGGGGTGGGGGGAATCCTTCTCTTTGACCGTTGATAAGCCTAAGATAAGAATCGCCCTCCAGCGCAACGATGCCGGAAAAAAGAGGACAAAAAACAACTTCAACCCTAAAAAATGTTAACCAAATAATTTTGTACTAAACAAATTCGAGTACACTGATTCCGAATTTGAATCCAGATTTGTTCTTACACATCAGTTATTGGAGAAATAATCATATATATTTGTATTCCAAGAAAAATATTATTAGTATAATTAGCAGTATAATAGATAATTGCTTTGTTTACGTTAGGATACGAAAATGGGTAAAATATACCTATTTGACGAGTCAGAGAAAAATCTGTTTAATGACACTATTCAACTTTGCTTGTTCGTCGACGCACTCTGTAGTCGAGAGGTCAAAGCGCGTCAGATCTAATAATGGTTTTTCCCCTCAGGGGGAACACAAGTTCGGATCCTGTCAGAGAGCGCATATTTTTCTCTAATGACATGGCTTACCTCAAATATTTTCACGGCAATTGTTATGAACTTTACTCCTTAGTGCCACGACTGCGTGAATTTAAACGTGCAAATAGATAAGAAGCTAAGTCTCACCGTTGTACTAGCTAGATGGAACTCAAATGCGAATATCCACTAAAAATATTACCGTATATTTCCGCATATAAGGCGACCTTCAGATAAAACGAGATAAATAGAAATATAGCAAATGTTCAAGAATTTATCCTATATCTGTGGTATAAAGCGAATACTTATTGATTATCTGAAGATGTTATTGGAACTGTTACTTAATGTATCCCTAGAAATTCAAAATGAACGAAATAACAAAACCGATTCTATATCATGCTTTTCCTACACACGTCCCCTAGAAGGAAAACTATTGTTTTGCTTATGTTTCAACATGTGATTGTTTGTGGATACTTCTTTTCCGACAGTTACAAACAGCCTAGTGTACTTATGGCCATTTACTTATACTTCATCGACAATCACAAAACATTGCTAATAACAGTACGATAATGTACAATAATAATACATTGCACTTTCAACATTTATTTTATTCAGTCTGTTACTGAAAGTTTAGCGTAAGATGAAGACTGCTGTGAACGCAATCATAATTCGATGTTTACATTTTTTTAGCTGAGCTTGCATTCATACAAGCTGATTTCATTGATATGGAATTATTCTTCGGATAGGCAATTTATTATGAGGTTATGTCAGTAATATACAAGGTAGAAATTGTTTTATTATCAGTTTATTTGATAATTCGAACCTTTTCCTGTGCGTTATTGATTATCGCACCGAGGCTGAGGTTAGCCTAACGACAAACAGAATTTAAGAGTTCTCTTTTAGAATTGTAGTATAAGACGATCCACAATTTTTAAGGGTGATTTTTTTTTAGATTTAAATGCCGTCTAAGACGCGGAAATATACGGTAATAAATGTCTGTCGAATCGGTAGATGAAAAATCGTCTTTACAAATATTAATGTAAGTAGGATATTTACATTCAAGGTAAATATACTCAGATAGTCAACCTCAAAAAGTTGGAATCGATTTATCGTGAACAATCACTTCTGGCAGTTCTGCTTGTTGTATGCATTCTTCCTACAATAACGAAGGGCTTGCAGAATTTGACACTCACATGGCATATTGAGATGCAGAAGAAAATTTTGGGTAACCAACAGAACAAGCTTGCTTGAATGAATGGCAGAACCTTAACTGGGAGCGGTAATAAAATGACAAACATTGTTTAGAGCAGGGACTCCAAACAGGAGGAATTTCCCTCGAGGGTGGGATTCGTTCATGGAGGGGGTAATATTTTACTCTTTCTTAAGAATTCTGTTTATTGAATTAAAATACCCTGGCATTCTATTAAATTTTTCTTTATTGAAGTCTACTTCAGTTTATTTATTTTATAATTTATAAAGTAAAAACAAATTCAGTCAGTTATGTGCCATGCGTGGTACATACTCAGGCGATCATATATCTTTCGGTACATGACTGACGAGGCATATTTTTTCCCCGCAGTAGATTGCCATTACTTTCTGCGGTAGACCAGTTGCCATCCAAGACTATAGAACTCGATCTGTCCTGCTATTTACCCATAGCTGGGAGGAGGAGAAGAGGATTCATACCTTTCCAAAAGGTATTAGCACGTAAGTGAATGTAATGGATTCGGGTGGAATTCGAACTCGGCTCTCCGATTCCTAAATCCGAGCCGCTATCCATTACTCCACCGTGATTAAATAGCACGTTTACGTTCAAGGGATGTGTAGATAACGATAGCAGATAAACGAATAAATATAAATTGGTTTTATTTCTCTTACCTTCAGAAATATTTGAGATATTCGCTTGCTTGTTCGTTAAGCTAGTCTTTCGTTGTATGAACCATCAGCATTCTCCTATCATATTTCGGTCGAACCGGCCTTGATAACTTGATTATATCTCAGATATACTTTAGTGGAATCTATCATCCTATTCACCACTTAGAACACACAGATCTGTAGGGAAAATCGAGATAATACGAGAAGTTGACTTTGTTAAGAGACATCTGGTATCCCATTTTTTTTTAAATACATTACTGACATGTTTATATATTTAGTTTTCAGTCCTGAGACCCAAGGAAGTCCTCTACAGTAAATACCAATGTATTGTATACCGCCAGATCAAGGTCTTACTGATATATTACTAATATAAAATTGTGCATAAATATACTTTGCACATGTCTCAAATACCTGATGTTCTTAGGCAGTTCTAATTATAAATTCGAAGTCAGCAGACTCGATACCGTTTTAAAAAAAAGGGAAAAAATCTTTATCCCAGTTAAAGATTGCTAGGTCTACGATTTGGAAAGTACGTTCACTATGTCGTTCCAGATTATTTATTTTTCGTCAGAATCCATATTTCACATTTATAAATATACCATTTGTCTGTGTATAGAATATTGTTGCCATATCTGATCTGGTTATATCTCGAGATTCCTGAAAAATTTCAAAGAATGGTCTGTCATATCATCGATCCTGACCTGGCATCTCGACTTTCTCACCAAGGTGACATGGCTTACCTATTGTCTTTTCGACAAATACTTATACGGCAATTGTTCTAATGAACTCCCTCCCCCGCTTGGCGTTACGACTGCAGGATTTTAAACGTGCCAATTAGAAACAAGGTCTCACCGTTAGATGAAACTCAAATACAAAATATCCACTAAAAATAGCGTTTAATTACCGTATATTTCCGCGTATATTTAATTAAGACGAGATAATAAAAAATAGAGCAAATTTCCATGAATGTATCCTACACCTGTAGTATAAGACGAATGCTTATTGATTATATAAAGATGATGTTATTGGAAATGTTGTTACTGTATCCTTAGAAATTCAAAATATCCGATTTTATATCATGATTTTCCTATACACGATCCCTAAAAGAGAAACCATTGTTTTATGTATGTCTTATCTAAAGGTCACCTTATACACGATAATCTATGGTGTGTTTATATATGTATATATACACTGTATATTTCCGCGTATAAGGCGATAAGACGAGGTCAGAATATATAGAAAATTTTCATGAATTTATCCTATAGCTGTATTGTAAGATGACTGCATATTGATTATATAAACTTGATGTTACTGGAAATGTGACTTAATGTATCCTTAGAAATTCCATATAAACGAAATAACAAAATTGATTTCACTGTTGAACTATATGAAAGTGTATGTTCTATTCTAATAGTTTTTTTCTCGCACTTCTCTACTGTGGAACTCTTTTCCGATATCTTGTTTCCTCGCCACCTACGATTTTCAAAAATTTAAATGCAATGCCAATCACTATTTTCTGCCTTTCTGAACACTTCTTTTATTCTCCTTTCTCCTGACGAAAGTCTTCGCATTCTCTTTTACTCCCGGTAACCCTTTGCGTCTTAGTGGCATTATCACCTTGCTTGGGGTGACATGATAACAAAAAGAAAGTTTTTTTTTATCAGTGTTACTTTATCTATTTTGTGAATTTTTGAATTTATTTTACCTTCCAAAATATTTTCATCAATACTTATTCGTAAGAGGACCATCTGAATCCTGTAATGCCTTCTACAGTTACCGGGTAAACTGATACAACCTGCCTCGTACTAATAGGAAGGATATGGGTACCCCAAAATAACACTTTTTGTATAGATACCATGAAAGATTCAGTGCCGTCAGGAGAGGGCGCACGCGCGTGCGTGTGTGGGTGGTGTAATTGATAGCTGCTCGGAATGAGAAATCGGAGTTCAGAGTTCGAATTCCGGTCATGTTTATTATATGCACTTACGCGCATATACCCCTAGGAAATGTATGAATCCATCCCCCAGTTGTGGTAAAACTTGTAAAAGAAAATCATTATTTTCTATCTCTCTCTCTCTCTCATATATATATATATATATATATATATATATATATATATATATATAACATATCTGTGGTTTATACTGCAACTATACTTAGCAGACCTTAGTTACAATTCAAGTACGTGCCACACTAGGAACACATACGCTTCTGAAATCAGAATTGTACATCTGGACTGGTTGACGATTACGGCTAGAATGTCCTGTCTGAAATATTTTCCCACTTATGGCTGAGAAGAGATCGATTCGTACAATTATGGGTCAAACACGAGGCAAATTTCATGAATCATGTTTAATTTATAAATACTTCCAGAAAGTACATCTGTTTTATATCTATAAATACTTCCAGAAAGTACATCTGTTGCACATCTATAAATACTTCCAGAAAGTACATCTGTTGCACATCTATAAATACTTCCAGAAAGTACATCTGTAAATACTTCCAGAAAGTACATCTATGGCTACTCGCCCGTTACAAGAACGGTTTGTATGCAAACATTGATGAATTCCTTCCCGACATGTTCTGCAAACCGGATTTTTGCCAAAGTGAGTTTAATTGAGATTCACCATCTCTTACCCGGCTTTCTATTTTTATAATCCTTATTTTTTGCTAAGCAACAGAGTAACATGAAATGACCTTTCTGTTCAATTTAATACGCTTATAGCTGCAGCAACGGCATACCTCCGACGATTGTTATTGCACAACTTACACAGTTTTTAAGTGCAGTCTTTTGAAAGGTTTAAATTTTTTCAGGAAGCCTGGCGAACGTAGGCAGCTGACCAAATGTCCATCAAATTGTTTCATTTGCTCGTTATTTGACGGTGATATCAGATTTAGAAGCTGAAATTCTTTTCATATTTTTCTCAGGGCAGGAGGTGGGGATTGAATTCCCGAATCCTGAATATAAAATAAAATGCATTTTTATTTGTAGTTTGTATTATATTAGCTTCTTTGTCATTGTCTCTAAATCCAATTCACAAAAGAGATTTTGTTTAGCCTCTTACGCGGGGGAGGATATCTTCAATTCTCTTTCAAATAATGCTAGGCACCCTGTCCATTGTTCTAATTTCCGTCGCAATATGGCGGTCGAGCGTCAATAAAGATAACTTAAAGCTCGTTATGAAAGAACTGAGAAGTGTTTATCTCACAGAAGGTTCTCCATAACAGACATATCGTGCTAAGTGTTAACTAATGCTCAATTTTCTATTAACTGTTCAATCATTAGAGATTTAAGAAAAAAGAATATTGAAGAATATTCATTCAAAATGAAAACGGTTCGTTAGCGGATTTATTTTTTTTTTCCTATTGTTTACCCAATACAGAGTCAAGAGCCACACAATGTAGAGGGTTACTGTGTTGTATGAGCCTAAGAAAAGGGGTTATGCAGGAAAGAACAGTCAGCTCAAAGCTCAAAACTTGAAGAGGTCAATATTGTAATGTTAGCCGGTAGTGTTTGGCAAAGAAAGAAGATGTCCGAAAGAAGCTTCCTCCTTACTAATGGAATACGAAGGGAATGGGGACGATTCCCCCTCGTTTACGGGGCATGGCGGGTTCCAATTGTAAAGGTCAGGAGTGGACTGACTAAGGAATATAGCTCGTTAGAGTAAAGGCCATGGAAAAAAGCGAGAGAGCGGTGTTGGGCTCGCAACGTTTCGTCTGTGGGAAAGAGGTCGTAAGTGGAGAAGTTCACTCTTAAGATATTTAAAAAAGAAAATACGATTTATTTAGTTAGAGACACTTCTCTCAGACAGACTAAAATATTCTATAATGAAATATTTTTAATTTGTTATTCTTGTCGGGTTTCCACAAAATGAAAATGTGGAAGACACCCTGTTTAGTTTCTAAATCACACAAGCCAAAGTATCTAGAAAATTTCGTTATATATTTTTAATCACTTCATCCCAAGCAAGGCAATAAAGCCATTAAGACGGTGACTGAGTATGAAAGACTATGAGAAAAAGAAAAAAAACATCATGAAGAATAAAATAACAAGAATTAAGAAAAAAGGAGATAACGGCTGAAATTTGCATTTAAATATTTGAAGATTAATGTTGATTGGAAAAAAATGCCTGAAGAGAGTTCCACAAGCAAGAATTGCGATAGAAGAAACTGTCAGTATAGAACTTGCGGTTCCATCTATCAATTTCAGTTGTAAAATAATGAGATTTTACCGTCAATAGGTAAGATTGAGGAAAGTAATATTTATTTTGATGTAATACACAAATGTGGAACATGGCCAAAAGGGGGATAAGGGGAGGATGGTTTTTCAATCTATCTTAAACTTAGCTAGCCACGATTACTGACAGAAAAATACCACAGTAATCCTTACACCAAAACAACATATTCTCACTTACCATTCTTACTACAGACACCATAATATCCCTAAGTCTCTATGAAGTTCTAAATTGTTCCCATATGTACAATTTGTCCGAGTGGGGAGAATAAAATAACAATATTTAAAAATGATACCCTAAGGAATATTTACAATGAATGCAGTTTATATACAAAATATTAACAAAATAGTGATTGTAAAACCCCCCACCACAATCCTTAATTGTGGCAGAAAAATCAGTTAACAGGACGAAATTATACGGAACTAGATAATTAAGAACAATCATTCGATTAACTACTTGTAGTGGAAAAAAAAACACATTACACGTAGTTAACAAATTAAAGCCAAATTTACACAATTATTAGAATATATATCTATCTATCTACACACCAATTTTTGTCTAGCTATGTCACACACACACTGAAATCCACTAAATAAAAATTAAAAAAAAGCAAACACACACACACACACACACACACACACACACACTTCTAGCCATTATTGAGGCTAATCTGGTTTACCAAGGATGGTTCCAACTACGTCGGTGCATTTCCCTTATATAGGCTATAAGAAACCGGAGAGTAGCGCACCAATAGAAAGCGGAGAGAGACTTCACGCATGCACACATTGCCTGTCCGACCATTAGGCTTTGTAAACGACCTCCAGTAAACACAGTAAATGAACAACGCGACAAGCACAAAGCAGTCAGGTGGGGGTTAGGAATACTCCTTTTTCCACGTTCTCACTTCACACCTAGTACACCACACACTCAACCCGATATAGTATACCACATGCCAGGGACATTTTATAACATGCATAGGAATATAAATCTTTGGTCATTTATCTAAACAAGCGTCCAAGTTTGTTTTTTTTTTTCTACTCCAATTTCGAGATCAGCACAATCACTGAAACACTCATTCAAATTCAAAAAACAAATGCGAAATACACACTCGAAAAGCGCTCCGCATCTACCAGAGAACTGACATCTCAGTCACCTAAAGAGGAAATTACATCATAACAATTAGCATGAAAGTATTTATAGGAAAGGCACAGGGAAGCTACGTTACGGCGGTGGGGAAAGTGACTAAAACCGAGATGCCAGGTCGGGACCAATAACATTACAGATTCTTTGGATTTCACCAAGAAACTAACTATAGAGATGATGCGAGTAAAATGTGTACAAATAACAATTAATACCGACAGGTTATTGATTATTCCAGAATTAGGCGAAACGTTCTGAATAGTGAGACAAAAGTTAAGTACCGTATATTTCCGTGTATAAGGCGACCTTTAGATATGACGAGGTCAATAAATATAGTTAAATTTTCATAAATTTATCCTATACCTGTAGTATAAGATGGCTGCTTATTAATTATATAAAAAATGATATTATTGGAAATGTTGCTTACTGTATCCTTAGAAATTCAAAATAAATGAAATAACAAAACCGATTCTATATAATGTTTTTTTCCTACACACGTCCCTTAAAAGGAAAACCATTGTTTTGTTTACATTTCATCACGTGAATACTGATTCTTCTTCCTCTTCTTTTCCTGTAATTAAACAGTTACAAACAGCCTGGTGTACTTATGGCCATTTACTTATACTTCATTGACAATCACAAAATACTGTTAATAACAGTATGATAATAGCACATTCCACTTTCAACATTTTTTTAATTCAGTCTGTTATTGAAAGTTTAGAGAAAGATAAAGGTTTCTGGAAACGCAATCATAATCTGATGTTTACATTTTCTCAGCTGATCTTCCATGGATACAAGTTGATTTCATTGATATGGAATTAATCTTCGAATAGGCAATTTATTATGCAAGTAATATATCAGGTACAAATGATTTTATTACTTTTATTATCAGTTTATTTGATAATGTGAATCTTTTCATGTCCGTTATTGGTTATCGCAACGAGGCTGAGGTCAGCCTACCGACAAACATCACTCAGAACTTAAGGTTTCTATTTGAGAATTGTTGTACAAGACGACCCCCCCGATTTTTAAAGGTGATTTTTGGAATTTAAAAGGTTGTCTTATACGCGGAAATATACGGTAATTGAAATTTTAAATGTTTCTTTTAAAATAGGAGTCACGTGTTAATAAATTTTTTTTAATAATAAATTTCCTTAAAAAAAGAAGAGATTTAAAAAACAAATTCTGTTATTTCGTTAGATGTCGGTAAGTGGCGTGATGGATCGATTTGCTTTTGTTATCAACATGTTGCATTTTTATATGTACAATGTATTTTTTAGATTGTAAGAATTTTGGGGGTGATTATAATGATTTACTGAGACAAACCCTACTAATTAACTTACAGCTGGAGAGAGAAGAGGTGGATTTATAACTTTCCCCCAGAGGCATTTACACATAAGTAAACATAACGTACCTGGAATTAAAACTTGGACCTCAAATTTCCAATTCTGGGCCGTTATCTGTTACATCACCTGCGCATCTAAGCTTTCAGCACATGTTATTCCCAAGCGCTCACCCTTCTGGGTACTGACAAGGCTCGACGTTGCTTAACTTCGGTGATCGTATACACATATCAAGCTGAATCACCGGTTCTCGTCAGATCACCGAAATTAAGCAACGTCGAGCCTGGCCAGTATCTAGATGGGTGACCGCTTGGGAATACCAGTTGCTGTAAGCTTGGATGTGATGGGATGCGCGGGTGGCGTAATAGATAAAGGCTTGGAAAGTAAAATCGAGAGAGAGCCGAGTTCGAATTCCAGTCGGGTTTGTTATACCTTTGGGCGATCATGAATCGAAAAAGAGACATGATCACACAAGCGTATCACATCCGCCCTCCCCCTGCCGACACGCGTTGGGTCAGCACGACGGAATTTTGGTCCATCGCTCTCCATAAATCTTGAGAAAACCAACATCCAACAGAAGGACTTCCACAGAAAGGCGAGATAGCACCAGCTTTTTTGTTGGGGTGGGATGCAAAAATAATAGAGAAAATTGTGAACATCTGCCAGCATGCTCTACTCCGATGACTTAATTAGTAAACCAAGTATCGATACTAGTAGCGTGTGAATATCTTTAGTCAAGAAGCAGCTGGTAATGAACTTGGTACCCTAGGGAGGAGGTAGTGTATACGATGCTCAAAGTGTGTTCTGGAGATCAGCGTAGCACGCAGAAACTGGACGTGATGTGTAGAGTTGAGTGTGCGAACACGGTATTGGATTTAACAGCCTTCCTGAGCACAATATAAACCGGAGAATTATTACAAGGTACGCAGCCGAAACGCTGTGAAAATAAAGAAATAATTGCGAAGATTTTAGCCCGAAGAAACCCACATACAATTAGTTGTAAATGCTTACCAGATAATCTTATTGTTTCAGTTTTAATTCGGAAAAAATATGAAAAAGCGATAACTGAAGCTGTGTCGTACTAGACATTTTTTCTCTCCAGAATCTATCTTACATATCTATAAGTCTACTATTCGTCCATGTTTAGAATATTGCAGCCATATATAATCCTGTTCTCTCGTTATTTATCTAGATCTACTTGATAAAATCCAAAGAAGAATCAGCAATATTATTGATCCTGGTCTGGCATCTCGGCTTCGACGTAAGGCTGCCTCCTTGTGCCTTTTCGATAATTATTTTCACGGTAATTGTTCGGGGGAGTTTTTCGCTATGGTACCTTTTGAGTTTTGAATTTAAGCGCAGTACTAGACTGACGACGAGGTCTCATCTAATTACAGTTAATCTGGCTAAACGTAACCGTAAGTTCTATGCTAACAGTTTCTTTTCTCGCACTTATCGCTTGTGGATCCCCTTTCCGTTTCATGATTTCCAGCCAACTTTAAAACATTTAAATGCGATACCAATCGCTATCGATTGTCCTCCTGACTACTCTTATTTTTACGCCTGTTTCTAATTCTTTCACACCGAGTAACGGCTTGTGTCTTTACTGCCTTGCTTGAGGCAACCTCGATTAAAAAAAATAGGCGTGGAATTCAAATCTAAAATCATACAAAACGTTCATATTAGAAAGGGAAGACATAAATGTAATATTTAAAAAAAAGATCATAAATGAATATATTGGGTTGGACAAAAAAGTTCATTATGAAGGGCGAAACGAAACTTTTCCATTTTGTCATATATTTTCCCAATTATTATTCTTGGTATATAAAATATATATACCATTATCCCATATACGGAAGATCCTCGGGTTACGTTGGACCAGACCTACGCCGTTTCGTGGTCACGGCGCCATCGCCCATAATATAATTCGTCGTCATGCGTCGCTATATGAGGAAGACGGCATTGTTTCTTCACCGGCTGTACGCCATATTGAATTGTGCAACATCCGCTATCTCTCGTTTGGGTCGTTTTCTATGGGACCTTTATTATGGCTCCCAAGCGATTGACAGACTCGTCGGTGCCTGTGTAGGCGAGTCTGATCTACGTCGAAAATCAGGTTACGTCGCGCCGTAGGAACGGATCTCTGAAGTATATATATATATATATATATATATATATATATATATATATATATATATATATATATATATATATAAGAAAATTGTATGGAAAAAACTTTTTGTGACGCGTTTCATCCGTTAGGACTTCATTGGAATAGGTTCGTTGGCGTTGTTAGGACTACATATGCGCATATATATATAATTTATTTAAAGATATTAAAAAAAAAACGTTAAAAATCGCTACACAATTACAATTATGTTTCAACACTACAAATGTGTCTCCTCAGAAAAGTTATCCTGGATAGTATCAATATATTATATATATATATATATATATATATATATATATATATATATATATATAAAGCCTGTTTACCCCGAATTCTTATGTAATTTTTTCGTAAAGTTGAAATTATTGGATTTCCTTTCTTGTGCAAAGCGATTAGCCTTCCGTTAACTGCACCGTTGCTAAGCTCTCTGCGATGACTTCTTTCCTTTGCATGCACCAATGTCGTTTATTAATTGATTTGCCTCTTAATGTCGTGCTTTTCACAAGATTATACTTGAGAAAATTAGCAATTCGCTTGACTTCTCTAACACCCTCTTTTTCACCCTTGCTTTCCTTCTCATTTAACTCCTCTTTCTCTTCTTACTTTAGCCTATCTTTCCCAAATTATTATCTTTCTCCCTTTCTCTTCCTCCCGCTTTTAATCACCTTCTTTTTCTCCCCTCCCCCGCCTCTTCACATATCCTTTTGACTCTTTCTCTGTTTTATACATTCTTTCTCTCTCTTACTCCTTCCAGCATTTCTTTTTATTCAGACTTTTCTCTTTCTGTCTATCACTGGCTGAGCAAGAGATATTTTCCCGCCATTCGTTGGTTGGGTTGTGACGTCAGCACTTGCTTTCGGATCAATATTAACTACCATCAACGCCTACGTCTGTTATTGATTGATCCTTCAGGATTATTTAGACGGTCGACCATTGTACATATACACAACGGACTAAGCAAGTCACGCTTGTGACCTGGTTATGCCTGTAGCTTCTTGTCTAGTCAATCCAACGGCTTATTTGCTTGCGTTTTCTTCCGCATAAAATAATCTCGTAGTTACTTGCGTATGTTTTTTTCTCTCTTCTCTTGAACATCTCTTGAGTTTGCTTTGGCGTTTTTTTCTCATTGAAGTTTTTCGTAATGCCTCGAATTAAACCTCGGCAAACCCGGCACAAAATTAAATGGAAGACTTAGACGCAATACATTCTTAACTTTTATCTTCTACGGAGGACGAGGCTGCCTAGTTTATCTTATCTGGACTGGAACAATGGTCATTGATGTTGGCAGGAAGTACATAAACATCAATACTAATAAACAAGCTTGTTTATAAGTCAGTTGACTGATTTGTTTGCTTAACGGCACATTAACTCCTTATGGGTCATCCAATGCCAAAACTCAACCTTCCCGGGAGCTTGAAAGTAATATAATTATGATAGATGTTATTCTGGCTTCACAACTAAAAACATGGTAGCTAACCCCAAAAACCACTTTATATATATATATATATATATATATATATATATATATATATATATATATATATATATATATAGAGAGAGAGAGAGAGAGAGAGAGAGAGAGAGACAGAGAGAGACAGAGAGAGACAGATAGATAGATAAACCTAGTGTGGCAGACAAACCTACCAGGTTTCATCTAAGCGGATCGTCAGGGAAAGCCAGCTTTCCCTGACGATCCGCTTACGTGAAACTCTAGGTCTGCTCTACGGTTGTATTGAGCTCTTTTTGTTAGTTAGTTGTTTACTCGTGTCGGGGTTTTTCTTTGGGCTTTAAACTTGTATCTGTGCGATTTTTTTTTGTCGGCAGAAGTTCATGTTTGTAGCTCTTTTTTTTTTTAAAACCTTTTCCCCTCGGGATTGATTTGATTATTGGCAAATCAAAAATTCGAGGGTTTTTCGAAACGAGTATAGTTACCTATATATATATATATATATATATATATATATATATATATATATATATATATATATCGTATATGGACACAACTGCTACAGGCGGTGACATGTTTTATGTTGGAGTTACATTCTGGAACACAGCTTGAATCAAGAAATTGTTGGGTGTTATATAGATTAATATATCGTTGATTGTTTGGTAGTAAAACAGATTTGGGCGAAGTCGCTACAATTTGTTAGTATGTGAGTATTGCTAGAAATTTTAGTACAAACATGTATTGTTGGTAATTCCTTACATAAACAAGTCTTGTTGACACCCCCTACTAAAAAATCTATCTTTGCACCCTCACAGTGCTTTGTTCCTGTTTAGGGGAGTATTTCCCCATAGCCGAGAAAATAACGTGTGCCATCACCCCAGGTCAACAATTAAGTGGCATTCCCATGCTCTCCAAAACCTCCAATCTCCTGATCAGAGGCCTTGATAGCTTATAAGGTAAAGGATGAGAAATTGAGGGAGGTGGGGATTAACACTCTGTTAAAAAGATTGTACTAAAATAATGCATTTTAGTATTTTGTAATTAACACCATTTTAAAGTGGGGTGATTTGGAAATAATTATATATTGAGTTGGCCCAAAATTATTTAATAAACCGAACGAACTTTTTAGAATTTTTTTTCAAAAATATTCTCAAAACAAAAAATTCTAAAATTCCCAGCATCCATCGTTCATGCGCATGTGTAGTCGCACAAACATAAATTTAGTCCAACGAAGTCCTGAAGGACAAAACGTGTCACAAGTAAAATATTCCCAGTTTGTCATACTATATATATATATATATATATATATATATATATATATATGGTGGACTCTCACATCGAATTCGACGTATGAAGGTCAAGCAGCTCAGTTCCCAGGAACCGAGAGTCGAGACACCAGCAAATATGATTTGATTATAATGGTGAAAGCTTCGTGCAGAACCAACCACACTTTTTGAAGAGCCAAATACAGAGACCTGGTGCACTACGTGCCTCAAGGTGCCTAAACGACACGCCGCAGATTTTGAATTCAGAGTTGTCCTTCTCCTAGACCAGTTCTCATCCAGTCTGTCCTGCTATTTACCTATATTTGGAGGGAGAAGAAAAGGATTATTACCTTTCCTAGGGTGTTAGCACGTAAGCGAATATAATGGATTCGACTGTAATTCGAACTCGGCTCTCTGAGATATATATATATATATATATATATATATATATATATATATATATATATATATATATATATATGAAGACATTCTTTAAAAAGATCCCTTTCGAGCAACATATCAGAAGAAGAATACGTTGATAATGTTGACTGACAAAGAAAACGCAATTCGCATTGCGAGAAAATATGAGGAATTTTCTTTGTTAATCAACATTACCAACATATTTTTCTGGTGATTTGTTGGTCGAAAGAAACCTCTAAAGAAAGAATACCATCCTGCATTTTAAAATTTGTGTACATGTTCTATGGCATCAAATTTCTTTTCAAAATATATATTAGATCAAACTTCATAGCCGTTTGCAAGGCCAGCAGACGGGATCGGGATTACAGACGGATGAGTGCAGGCATCGTCGGATAGATCGATATTACAGACGGTGCCGGTTGGGTGTAGGCAACGGCGGACGGTATCAGGATCGCAGACAGTCCTAGTCAGACGCAGTTCCCGTCCATCCTGGGCGGGTGCGACTGTGGACATCTATGGACGATACCGAATCCCAGAAAGAGAAAGAAAGCGAGAGAGGGGGAACTGAAAATATGAGATGGAAAGATAAAGAGAAAACAAGGTAAAAAATCAGGTGGAGAGAGAGAGAGAGAGACAGACAGACAGAGACATAAGGAGAAAGGAGAGATAAGGAAAGAGAGATATGACAAGAAAAGGAGAAAATTCAAAAGTAGAATTCTTGAAATGCAAATATGGTGGATTAGATTAGGACATTACATTTCTTTGTGTCACATCGACTTGTATCGAGAGATGAAGCAATGCAACAGATACCAATGATATTGTTTTAATTCAGTATCCGACTCTACGTATCCAAATTCGGATGGTTGAAAAAGCACGTTTTATATTTCTTTGTTAAACACTAAGTTGTTTATGTTTTAAGCAGAGCCTTTTGACTACTTTTCGAAAATAACATTTTTTTTATTGAAAAAAAAAATATTTAACAAAAATTAATTCAATCAATTTTGAAACAAATATGAAAAACCTTTCGTTCTATGATATGAAACAAAGGCAATCAAAAACGTTAATGGATTAGAACAGCGCTTTTTAAACTGTGGGTCGTGACCTCAAATAGAGTCGCGAAGCGAAATTTCGGAGTAGCGAAAATTAAAATTGAATTTCAGTTTATATTTTATTTCACAAACGCCTAACATTTAAGATGATGCGCCACGCAAGCGCTGAGGTAATAAAACGCGCGTGCAGCGCCGTTGCAATCAGGTGCAGTGACAGTGGATGTATTTTCAGTTGATTAATTCGTGGGGTTGCGAAGAATCTCGTTATGAAAAAAAAAGTTTAAAAAACGCGTTGGATTAAAGAAAAAGAACCTTTAATCAGAAATCGTACATTGGCTGGATGTGGATGAGAAGCTGAAACATCAACCAAAAATTGCGCTTCCATGGTTATGGTTAACATTGGATGGGAAAAAAATCATGATTAGATACTTTATAGAGTTTTTAGAAGGCCAAAGAATTAAAACATAGATATGTAGATAGGATTGGTATCCTGCAATCAAAGCGCAAACTATATACTCATAAGTGATTAAGAAAAGGTTTCATCTTACTCTATAACAACATCTGCCCTTAACTTGCAAAAATGATATTTGGAAAGTTAAATCTATTGAAGTTGGAGACAGTTACACTTTGCCTTATTTATCCAAACTCTCTTCTTGATAAATTTTTCAATGAGGGTCAAATTGATGCGCTTTTGCAATGAAGAATTGTTTATCAAAAGCAAAATCAGTTTACTGCCAAAGCGAAATAAACTTATAAAAAGAATATTTTGATTAAGTTATTCATTTTGAGAGGAAATAAAAAAAAGGTAATGGAAATGGAATATCATTGTGCAATGGCATAAAAGAGGCAGCCTTATAAGTAAAAAAATAAAATAAAATAAAAAAGCACAGACGCATCAGTATAAAATGACGTACATTTAAGACTAAACATTTTTATCGATTGGTCAACTGACAATAGTTTGGTTGCTACCTTGTTCTGCTCACCGAGAAGGATTTTCATGAGGATCGATTTATTCTTCCAAATAGAAATGACTGCATTAACGTTTTAAAAAAGTCTTGTACTCGCCTAAGATAACATTATAGTGGTAATTTTATGTACAAATGGAATAAAAAGTTATTTAGTATTTTAGAGATGGAACTAAAGGCAGTAATGTTCTTATATTTGATTGCTAAAAAGGTTTGCTTAAATGAGGAATTTAAAGGAGAGTACACCAGATCTCTTAGTGAGAAGTATCTACCGACCGAGAAAATCAGAATTCGAAGGCTAGAACACTGACTATTGGTACTAGTGGAGAAATATACAAATATTTAAACCAGTGATTATCAACACTGACCCAACATTGATTATCAACTGAGAAGTTTTAAGATGGGCCTGAAGGTGGAAATTGAAAAATAGGAGAATTACGACTAAATCTGGTGAACAAAGACATCAAATTTCAAGTGGGGCTGATAAATTTTAAAAATGGGCCAGAAGGTGCAGACTGAAAAGAGTGGAGAGTTAAGCCTGAATCTGGTAAAACAGATTTTGGAAGTTCAAGTGAGGCTGATAAATTTTAAAAATGGGCTTCAAGGTGCAGAGTGAAAAGAGAGGATAATTACGCCTGAATCTGGTGAACTAGGGCTTGGAAGTTCAAGTGAGCCTAATAAATTTAAAAAATGGGCCTGGGGTTGCAGATTGGAAAGAAAGGAGACTTATGCTTGAGTCTGGTTAAGTAAGGATTGGAAGTTCAAGTGAGGCTGATAATTTTTTTAAATGGGCCACAAGGTGTAGACTGAAAAGAAAGAAGAGTTAAGCCTGAATCTGGTAAAAGAGGTCTTGGGTGTACAATTGAGGCTGATTAATTTTTTAAATGGGCTTCAAGGTGCAGAATGAAAAGAGAGGATAATTACGCCTGAATCTGGTGAACTAGGGCTTGGAAGTTCAAGTTAACTTAATAAATTTTAAAAATGGCCCTGGAGGTGCAGATTAGAAAGAGCGGAGACTTACGCCTGAAACTGGTGAACCAAAGATTGGAAGTTCAACTTGACAGGCCGATAGACACCAGCAGCAGCAGTGTAGCCATTAGTCAGGATTTATATTTTCTCTACATTTTGCTATTGTAAATAAAATCCATTTCCTGCTAAATGAAATTTCTATTTGCGTTTAATAAAATTGGGGAAAAAAAAGAGAAACTGCTGTCAAAATAAATGTGTTTTTTATCACTTTAAACGTTATTTATAGTTGATCCCCCAGTAGATGTTCCGTTTATTTTAAAACAGTATATTTATTTTTGTCTACCGGCCGGAATATTCGAGAAATTTTATTAAAGAAAGATATGTGCCCTCCGGCAGGATTTGAACCCGTGTCTCTCTTTGCGGGAGAAACTGCCCTTATCCTTAAAATGGGACCGGAGGTGTAGATTGTAAAGAGAGGAAACCCACGCCTGACAAGCTGATAAACAACAGGCGCCATTAATCAGCATTTATATGTTCGACTATATTTTGCTTTTAGAAATAAAATCAATTTCCTGTTACATGTATTGCTGGGTATAACGATAAACAAGGCTTCCGATCAGGAGATTGGGGATTTTGAGAAGCGTGGAACCACTTCTTAATTTCTCTTATTTCCAGGTCCACCATGACCCGAGGTAGTAGCACCTGTTAGGGTCCCAACTATGGGCAAATAGTGAACTCCCAAACAAAAACAATATAAAAACAGTAAAAAAATATATTTTATGTAAAAAAATAAATTTTATGTAAAAAAATAAATAAATAAATACCAATAATACATATTTATAGTAAACTTACTTAAAGATACCGATTTAGGTTACATATTTAGTTGAAGCCATAAAATTGTGTTCAAAATGTTTAGATTTTGGCATTAAATAATCCATTGAGGTTGATGCGCCACTATAAAGATCAAGAAAAAAATAGTGTTACATGGAATTTCTATTTATGTAGGCCTGAAATTGTTGTCGTCACAAGGAGGGAACACTGATTTAAACCATGAGTTACAGTGTAACCCGGATATAAGAGAGTTGTCGAGACCGGAGAAGAAGTCTCTTATATCCGGGTTTGGTCTAATTTATATACATTAACACAGGCTCTAATTTGGGACCAGAGAAAATCTCTCTTATATCCGGGTTTCTCTTATATCCGGGTTACACTGTATATAAAATTATTTTAACCTGTTGAAATAAATCTATCTCTGTCCAATCGTTTGTTTTTATCAATTTAGTTCATGCACTTCGATGTGGTGTAATGGTTAACAAGTTTGTTTCCCTGGCGCCATTACAAGTGAGTTCAATGCTCACAGGGTTCAGCATACTTTCAGCGCTGTGCCACATTTAAGCTACGCTTAGCAAACTACTATTATAAATTTATTTGTGTTTCTAACTTGTGTCTCTCTTGCAAACTAGGAGTTAACTGTTTAAAAATAAATAATGACTATATATATATATATATATATATATATATATATATATATATATATATATATATATATATATATCTTTCTATTTTGACTTTTAAACTATAGTTGAACTTTTGTAGAAGTCTACGCCAATTTTCCTCCGATATTAGGATTCTCACTAACCTTTAAAAAAAAAAAAAAAATAAAATAAAAATAAAATGATAGAATTTCCTTCTGGAAACAGCCACACCTCTATTTCGAAATTATATATATTTGATCAATTACTGTTATGGTGTGGGACCATAGCCAGATAATACGGACTCGGATACAAGGTTTAAACAGTATATTCTCGGAAACGCAGTACAAAGGCAAACGTGGACCAGAGAGCACCCTCTCTCACCGGTGTCCTGACCCACTCACTCACCCACTGTATGGCCACCACTCGGCGACCCTCACTTGGTGACTCCCTCCACTCAGAGTTGGCAGACATACCATATAGGTGTGGAAGAGTCCATTTGTAGGTAGGTCCCCCACAACATCCCCCTCCCAAGCCTTTTACTCGGTAAAAGGGTTTATTACTTTCCAGAAATTTAATAATTACCAAGCAAGACGATAATTCCACTCAGGCGTAAAGGGGTCACTGGGAGTGAAAGGGAATAAAAAGCCCAATCTTAAACCAAAAACAAAGAATAAACTTCTACTCCCGTTCAAAAGACCGGGGCGAGGTGAATGAGAGCCGAACGATAGGCGAACCTATCTACTCCTATTGAGGAATAAATAAACACATGTATGAACAAATAAATAGTAAATAAAAATTCAGAGCTTGAGTGGAGACTTTAGAAATATAGACTTGAAACAGACTCCAGAAAGAACCGGAAACCCAATCCTAACCATTATTATTCACCTATATTTATTTTGGTGTAATTGATTTTGAAGAATTTATTCTGGACAGCAATAATTTCGTTTCTCTATTCAGATGCTCTCTGCTCAACCTAAAAAGGGATAAAGCACTACTCCCGTTCAAAAGACCGGGGAGCAGTGTGACCCGGATGATAGGCGAACCTATCTACTCCTATTCACATGCATATTCCCATCATATCCATCCAACATTCAAAATGAGAGCTTAATTAAAGCAGTCATTTGATTCCAATTAAGTCATGATGTGTGATAAATATGAGAAAGCATGTACTTTCAAGTTAATTAATCTAGACCAATACCGAATTAAAAGCAGGTATATTTACCTTGTTACGCTCTCGTCTAACATTGTTCTTATCACCCAGTTTTCCACTTACCTTCACCTTTTCAGAAATCCTATAGTTTGTATTTCATATCGAATAACGATCTTTCCTCAGAATTAAAAATATGATAGATTGAATCTTTTTCTTTTCGCTGGCAGTTTTCAAACTTCTAATTATTACTCCAGATGGACATATTTTTTTAAAATCATTTCACCTCAAGCAAGACGGGAACAGCACTAGTATGCAAAGGGGTTAAAGAGAGTGAAATTGAGAGAAAAGACTTAATATAGTGGGTAAAGAAAGGATAAAAGATGAACGGGATTCAAGAAGACAGAAGGTAGCGATTGACGTTGCATTTAAAGTTTTGAAGACAGTAGTGAAGCAAGTAAACGGAAAGGAAGTCCCCAGGCTGGAAGTGCGAGAAAACAAACGTTTGGAGTAAAAGTGGCGGTTATAACTATTTCAACAGTAAAAGGGTGGGACCAAGATGACAATCTAGTAGCAATCTTAAATTCATGTCATCAGGGCACCAGGGCAAAAAAAGAAAGAAAAAAAGAGCAGTTTCTATGAAAGTATTTGTAGAAAAGACAGAGGAAAGCTACATTACGTCTGTTAGAAAATGACTGAAGTCGAGATACCAAGACAGGATAGATTACATTGTAGATCCTTCTTTGGATTGTTACACAACGAACTTTAAAAATATCTCGGAATGATACAAGCTAGAATAAATGCTAGAACCCTCATGGCAAAGACTGATAAAATACAAAAATTTCATTTAATTTTGGAAGAAAGAGAAAAAAAAACTCAGTCGTATGCGAATGTAGCAAGCTGTACTCCAAATAATAGAAAAAAATGGAGTCGAAATTTTAACATGGCGCAAAGTAAGAATTGCGCAAACAGCTTTCTAAAAACTGAGGCTGTTTTAGAAAATGAGACTGAAAAAAAAAACAAAAAAAACCCGGAATTCTGAGGTTCAAAGAGTTGTTTTGAACAAAAATAAGTGGCCGTTTCAATGAATCAAAAGACGAAAATTAAAGAAAAGTTAAACAATCGAACGAGATTGCTCCAGAATATTTTAATTATTTCTCTCCAAGCAAAGCGATAAAGCTACCAAAACGCAAAGATTTACCGAGAGTAAAGGAAACCAAAGAGAATGAGAGAGTGGGAGGTGAAGGGGGGGGGCAAGAAAAGCCCCGGAATCAAGAAAACAGAAGATGACGAATAACAACATTTCCATTTTTTGAAGATCGTTATTGACTGAAAATCAAGATGATAATTCTACAAACGAGAAGTGCGAGAAAAGAAACTATTAACATTGAGCTTACAGTAATTTCAACATTAAAATCTACTGTCTATAGTACTGGCCTTAAATGTGTAAAGTCTAGGTACCAAAGCGGAAAGATCATCAAACCAATTATTTATAAAGTTATTCATAGTCTCAATGTAGCTATATTACGGCAAAGTAACAGAATTCAAGATGCGGTGTCAGGAATAATGACATGGCAAATTCTTTGGATTCTGCCAACAAGATGCGCCATGCGTGACACATGCTTAGGCGATCATGTATCTTTCGATACATGACTGTATAGTCGGGGGTGGGGAGAGAAGAAGAAGATTCATACCTTTCCCAATGATATTAATACGTAAGTGAATGTAATGGAATTCGACTGGAATTCGAACTCAGCTCTCCGATTTCTCAATCCGAGCCGATATCCATTACTCCATTGCGCTTCCTCTAAATTAAGCAAAAATGAAAATAACACTATGAAAGTGTAAAAATAGGTTTTAATACCAGAAATACTTTGTAAAGAAAACATTACCAGAGATACATTTTTGAAGAAAAATATTATCAACATTACATTCTTAAAGACAAAAAATGTTACCAGCAAAAAAATTTGTCGACCTTAAATAAGCAATTGTGGTTGATATGCCGTAAAACAAAACGGACAGACGAATATTTACTTTAAGGAGAACAACTTCAGTGACTTGTGATTATGTTCTTTCTGCTAGAAGTTTTTTAAAAAATGGTGAGAGAAAGCCCGAATTCGAAATCAGAACAAATCTCAACACCCAACTTGGTAACATTATCCCCACCGGGTATCCGCATGAACAATAATGGGTGGCAGACTCTTAAAACTAATCCATAACATACCAAGAAATTAGAATAATCCACTTTCTATTTTTAGCCTGATTTGCTCGATTAAAAAAATGAAAAATAAAAATGACGCCAAGAGAAACAAAAGCAAGATTTTCTCTCCAACTCAATGAAAACAGAAAACTCATATATATGACTGAAAGTCACATTAAAATTATACATATTTAGAGTAAAATTTCAAATAATTAACTTAAAAATATGCATAACTTGAAATTAAGCACCGTTGCTGAAATATTCTGCGACTGAAAATTCCAAGAAATATGTGTATGTAGCATACTCTCGCTCACATGATATATATATATATATATTATATATATATATTTAAGTTAAGAAAAACTTGGTAATCCGTATGGATAGTCCCAAGGAGGAAGAAATCCTGAGAGCTCAATGTAAATCCAGAGCTAATATTTAAAGAAAAACCACTTTAAGGTACCATTATAATAATTTATTTCATCAGAGCCCTTTAAAGGACGTCAGATCATCAGATAGCAGTTCCAAAAAGGAAATGAAAACGGATTTTAGTTTCATTTCATTTTTGGAAGTGCTATCTGATGATTTGACGTCCTTTAAAAGGGCTCTGGTGAAATAACTTATTATAATGGTACTTTAAAGTGGTCTGTTTTTCTTTTAAATATTAGCTCTGGATTTTCATCCTCCTTGGGATTACCCATACGGATTACCATGTTCTATATATTAATATATAAATATATATATATATATATATATATATATATATATATGTATGTATGTATGTGTGTGTGTGTGTGTGTATTATTTAAATACCTATACTTTGGACGGTGAAAAAAAAAAACTCCAGATAATACAATTTGTAAATAGAATATATTTGAACAAACTGATATCAGGACCCCCCAAAAAAAAAAAAAAAAAAAAACACTAAAGACATCCGTGTTGGTCAATAAAAAACAGCACCGTTATGTCTAGTCAAAAGAAAAAAAAACCGCCCGAGAAAATTAAGTAAAAACGTAAAAGTGCCTAATACACTAAGTAAAGCAGAATATAAAAACCTAGACCCGACCTACCAAGGTTTAAACTATAGGATATTATATATATATATATATATATATATATATATATATATATATATTACCTGACCGGCAATACAACGAGTTCCATACACAACGCTATCTTCAACATGATTCAGCACCTGAAGACTGCGTTGTGCATGAAACTCAGAGTCGTGCTACCGGTGAGGAATAATATGTATATTTATTAATATACTTAATAGCTCTGTTATACTACATCACGCATTCTTTTATTAACACTAGCACTCAATGTGTGATATATATAAGTGGATATTGATGTCCGATTGCGTTTAGCATGAAACAGACTGTCGCCTCTGTGTGTTGACTTCAATATCCACTTTTATATTTACATATTTATCATTTATAAAATTGCACGCTCTTGCCAGAGGAACGCCATCTCTTCATTGATCACCGCACGATAATGTGCACGTAAATGACTCTTCTGCCCAGAATCAGGATTGCATGATCGTCTGCAGATGTGGCGCAACTTCCAACTCGTTAGGTATGTATACGCTGTACGTCTTCGTCGTCACGGGACTTTTGAAGAGATATCTGCAGAAAAAAAGATTGCAGCAGCATCTGCTTATGCCACCCACACATATTACCCTGTAAGTATCCACGCCCAGATTCTAATGACAAGAAAGAGAAAGATGGTGTGCAGGGTTTTTTTCCGGATGTCTTTCTCACCTAAGGAAGTTAAATGGCCTGTGACACCGGAGAGGAGTTCATCCAACACTTGACAGTTTCTTTGAAAATTTCTGGGTAACTACCTACCTTCCACATCAGAAAAAGCCCGGTGGAAGAACCGGTTTAAGCGCCGATAACACGACCATGCGGCAGGTAGTACTGAGTTATATAGTACCAGTAATACCAATAGAATAACCTTCTCTCTATCTCCCTTATATTTGTGTGTGTGTGTGTTTCTTCTTTAGGATTGGGTTTCCTGTTCTTTCTAAAGTTTTCTAATTTTTTTCATTACCAGTAGACCCTCGCATCTTAGTGATAGTGTAGCTTTGTTTATACGAATAGTGATATATATATATATATATATATATATATATATATATATATATATATATTATATATATATATATATATATATATATATATATATATATATATATATATATATATATATATATATATATATATATATATATATATATATAATATATATATATATATATATATATATATATATATATATATATATATATATATATATATATATAATATATTATATATATATATATATATATATATATAATATATACATATATATATGTTATATATAATATATTATATATTACATATATATCTTATATATTACATATACATACATCTCTCTCTCTCTCTCTATATATATATATATATTAAACATGTCAATAACTGAGTTACCTCCCTTGACGTTTACATAATAAAATTTAAAAATCGTATCGTACATAACTATAGCGTTTTTACTTCACAAGTAAAAATTTAATTTTCAGATGACCACAACAATTTTTTGTCTTAGATTAAACAACATCCTGATAATGACATTGTGGTAATGTGGAAAGTACTCGGAATAAATGAATATGCATCAACATCGTAATTTTTTTCTTCCTTTAATAAGGATACTAAGAAGCATTTTCATAATTGAGGATCCTATTAAAAATAAGTAGACAAAAGTTGTCTAAATTATTTAATGAGACATGTCTTAATGAAAACATGCTGCCAAAATACACTATTGTCGGGTTATCTCCTCCTAATTTTCGAAACTGCTAATAGGAGACGCTCTCAGGACTATAAATATTTTTCTCTCTCTTCTCACCTTTTCCGCTTACTCGACAACATGTTAATTTTTCGGGGAACGCGTTCCCTTTGGGCAAACGCATGAACAATACATACATAAACACACACGTACATACGCACATTTACCCATTACACATACTTTAGACCATTAGGCTTTCACATTCATTTGACGCACACATCTTTGTCGTTGTCACTTGTAGCCATTTGTTGTTAATACATTATCATTTGTTTGTACATATATATTGGTTCTTTACGCGGACTCATATTCCGAGTCTGCCATGTTTGTTGTGGGTATTTCAGGAGACACGTGTTTATTTCTCAACCGAAACACTGACGTTACTAACGGCCGCAACAATATATATATATATATTTCAGAGGTTATTTTTAGTGGATACCTGTACTTTTTTTCGTCTAACAGCCCGCTTGGCTTTGAGACTTTTCGTTGCCGATTGATGTAAAGGACGCCGAATCAAATGGTGGTTCCTCCTACCAAGAGAGGCGCAGGTTCAAATCCTGCCGGAGAGCATATTTTATTTTAGAGCTTTTCTCGAATGCGCAAGCCAGTAGAATAAATACATTATTTTTTATATATATATATATATAATAAAAAAAACGAGACAACCTATTCAAACACGGGTATTCACTAAAAATAACGTTTGAAGTAATATATATATATATATATATATATATATATATATATATATATATATATATATATGTGTGTGTGTGTGTGTGTGTGGCAACATTACTTTAAACATCTTTATATGACAAAAAAAATAATTTTTATTTAGTCTTTCCAGGGTTGTTACATTTTTCCGGTTAGTGGGAATAAGGTGTGCCAAAATTGTCTATACTGTCCCAAGCACTTTCGGCCGCTTATATATATATATATATATATATATATATATGTGTGTGTGTGTATACAAACTATTTGGTCCTTGTGAAAATTGATGACAAACAGAGTTAGAGAAAGAGTGTTTTCCCTTCCATTGCTTGGATAGTAGTTATGAGAGAGTACTTTGCTCATCAACTCATTTTTTAAAAATTTATTTGCAGTCGTCATGGAATACCAGTGATGGGACATTGTGCTATTTGGCGCTAGAACAACGTCAACAGAAGAGACTTTCCTAAAGAGCCTCATGTCGGATACTGATTAGACTTGTGAAAATTCAATATAATCTTGTACTCTAAATAGCTTTTTCTGCGTTTGTCATAGTATAACTCAAGAAAGGATAAAGCTATGATTACTAATGGGACCCTGGAGCATGTTTTAAACATATGTCTAAAGATCTTCTTACATTTTTCGCAAGAGTTTCGATTTACAGTGTAAGTATGTTAAACTAGACTGTACCCGTCATATTAACTAAACTGATGCGTTATCTGTTTTGCTGCTATTGTTTTTAAACCATATCACCCCATGCAAGGCAATAAAGCCATTCAAATGAAAGGGATTACCTAGTGAGAATTAAAGAGAAACATTATTAGGGAGAGAGAATAATAGAAGATTAATGAGGAAAACAGAAGATAACGGTTGAACTGGGAAATGATCAAATTTGTTTAGCGGCATATCAACACCTTATGGGTCATTTAATTTTGAAATTTAATTTTGGGATGGATCAGTATTAGTTTCTTTTACAAAAATATATTGCTGGTAATTTTTTTATTCTTGTTTTTTACAAAAAGGTATTGCTGGTAATATTTTTTCTTTCCAGAAATGTCTATATTTCTGAGATGATATATTGTAATTATTTACATTGTGCGGACTGTGTCCTCATCTTTATTGTCATGTTCACGACGTTTCGGTCGTTGTACGCTCCGGCCTTCTTCAGGTGATTGGAATTTTGAACTGAGCCCTTTATTTCGTCCGCCGGGGTAGATTGTACTAGTTCCACGTGCCATGCCTCTTTCAAATCTCCAAGGTTTTATCACTGTCGTAGCCCGGTATTGAACTCACAACTCTTTGGGTCAAACAACGCTTTTATCTACTGGGCCATGTGTCCTTGAGCGTTGGTTGGATCCAGTGGTCCAAAGAGTTGTGAGTTCAATACTGGGCTACGGCAGTAGTAAACATAAACTTGGAGAGTTGAGTTAAAGGGTGATAGCCGACACATCCGGAAGAGGCATGGCACGTGGAACGAGAAAATCTATCTCGGTGGATGAAATTTAGTTAAAAATTCCAATCATCTGAAGAAGGCCGGAGTGTACAACGGCCGAAACGTCGAGAAATGTATTGCAGGTAATTTTTTTTTTTTTACCATGAAAATGTATTGCTACTATTTTTACTATAAATAATATTTTTATATACTTTCGTAGTGTTTTGACCCCAACACAGTTGTTTCAAGTTTCCTCTTCATATGTGAAGAGATTTTCCAGCATTCACTGCCATAAAGAAGGATCGAAATTTAAAAAAAAATGAAATGAAAAGTGGGTGAATATAATATTTGTTTTGAAATTCCACCCTACAGCTATTTAAATTAATGTTCTCCAAGAATTCATTATAGTGATTATTTTCACATCTATGAAACCTTATCGTTGCCAAAGGCCCCATTTAGATTTCCCGCACTAACCAGTCTAATATTATGTCCAGGGAGCAGGTTTTCAGCCCGTACGAGAAATAAAAGCTCCCTGAAGAGAAGATTAGAAAACTCAGGGGACCGGCTGTCATTAGATCTGCAATGAAATGCACCAGGTGGAATTTTCAGAGCGCCCACGTCGCTACCGAATGTAACGCAAGGTCGAGGTTTGAAGGGGGTTTACTAATAATACCGGGGAAAAACTGCTTAAGCCCCCATCGGCACTTGCACTTTTGGGGACATCTCAAGCGCTGGTTAATGACCATAGTCCCCTCCCGAAAAGGGAGGTACTGCTTGGAGGAATGGTCCTTCCCAACCCTTGGGTCATGAACTAATATTAATTCCAGCTTTCCAGGCAGAAACCCGGGAAGTACAGTGAAATCCATCAGATACTAAAAATGAAAATTTATATATAAATCACTAATAAATAATGCAGAGGAGAGTGTTGGTGTATATAAAAAAACTTGCTGTCACTTGACACACTTCGGGCTTCCCGTGAAACAATGACTTCTTTTACGTGCCGAATTCCTTGAGGACGTCGATGGTCATGGCTCTCCACAACTTCACATCCTTCGTAGCTCCAAATAACGTTTTAATATCCCTTCAAGTCCCTGTTCCGCCATCCATTTACACAAGCTCTGATATATCTTGTGAGTGTCAAATTCTCCATGGCATTTCTCCTCATTACGTGTCTTAGAAATTTCAAATGTATCTTTTCGGATTCGAAGTACAACAGTCCTTATTGTTACCATTTTCCTTAAGACTTCCTTGTTACTCACATGTTCAGTCCATGGTATTCTCAGCATACTTCTTTATAACTACATCTATTGCTTAAAATCTCTTCTTCATCTGTGAAAAAAAATTATCCAACATTCATTTATAGGAAGGTTGATATTAAATAGATGTGGGGGGCTAGAATGTAACATGTACAGATAACGATAATGACGCTATGAATATTGTTGTAACCTAGGGAAGGTTACTGAATAGAATAATCACGCGAAAGTTGGTAATGAACGATAATACTTAGGACAAGAACAACGCATATAAGATTCGCCAGCGGCGCGTAGAAGTAGTAATCAACAGCTACAAGTGAGTCAAGTGAGTTCCACAATGAATCTCCAACTGCAGGAGGCAGTTGGAGTTTGGTTGAATTTAATGTGAGGCATCCGAGCCCGTAGACTCGGTCAAAAATTCCCCATAGACCCTGTATAATACGGGGTCGGGTAGCTGTTTCCCGAGACGAGACTCTGCTCTTCGACATAGCTTCGTCTAAGGACCCTCTCTGTCCGAAGGTAAAGAGTTTGACCAGCACAGCTGGAGACGAATCTCCAACTGCACGATATCTACCAACCGCCTCACGCAGTCAGATGTGGCACAAGGCCGAATTTAATGTGGGGTATCCGATTCTGTAGGCTCGACCAAAAATTCCCCCGTAGACCCCGTATAATACGGGGTCGGGTAGCTGTTTCCCGAGACGAGACCCTGCTCTTCGACATAGCCTCGTCTGGGGATCCTCTCTGCCCGGAGGCAGAGAGTTTGACCAGCACAGCTGGAGACAAATCTCCAACTGCAGAGCAACATACAGAATTTACTACTGTATTTATGTGAATGTGGACATACCCTTTATCGTACATAGGTATGCTACAACATATATCAGGGACGTACCGTCTAGGTAGGCAGTGCCTATTCTGAATAAAATACATCAGTAGGTGCATTCTTCGTCTGTGGCACAATATACACGTAATCCAACAAAATTATGAAGGTTACTCTGATTATTGTGCATATAATAGTTTTATTTTAATATTTTATTTTTTTGTAGATTTACTACACAAAGGTAACAAATCTGTCTACCCAGAGTAATTATTGACGGCACGTGTCTCAGATATATATGATTTGTCGATTTCAAATAAGAAGTGTCTGCTATAATAATGTTTGAATTAATAAAAATGTGGAATTAAAAATAAATTCGTTAATTCCTTAGAAAATGCTTGGCTTACGTTTCGGATGTGAAACTAAGCAGATAAGGTCTCTAGAGAAATATAATCTGAGTGAAGGGGATGCAAAAATAAAATGAAATAATCATAGCGTCACGCTAGATAATTTCAGACTTCCAGCTGCCCAAGACCACCATGATGTAGACAAAGGAATTCTAACTATCACACAGACACCACATTGGTTCTTGATAATAACTTGAATGGCCGAAAGTATTTTAACAAACTATAAAAAAAAAAAAAATATGAATTTCGGTCAGCTTATTCAGAACTTCGAGCACAATACCCAACACCTTATTCGAAAACTGGAAAGATATAATAATAAACAAAAAATAACCAGCCCTTATCGATTCTTTTGAATTAAACTTATTTGGATGAATACTTGCCGGCTATATATACCTTATTCCTATATAAATGAACATTGAAGTCAACACTCAGAGGGTATAGGCTGTTTCATGCTAGACGCAATTGTCAGGCCGCGTCTTGCAGGAAACAGCCTGTACCCTCTGAGTGTTGACCTCAATGTTCACTTTTATATTTACATACGCGCTATATTCAGCACTTTATCCCATAAATACAGCACACCTTAAAGCTACATTTAAGAAATATAAAAATAAACCCTCTCTAAACTCGACCATGTCTCTCACACCACTCCTCGCTACCTTCTCTGTTAAATTACATAAACTTAATACTACCCGTCAAAAGTGTAAATTTTCATTTCATTTTTCGTTTCACCTTTTGAAAGTGATGTCTGAGGATCCAGGGTACTTTAAAAGGTCTCTGGTGAAATAAACTATTATAATGGAGTCTTAAAGTGGTCTGTTTTTCTTTCAACTATTAGCTCTGAATTTACATTGAGCTCTCAGGATTTCATCCTCCTTGGGACTATTCATACGGATTACCAAGTTTTTCATTACTTATATATATATATATATATATATATATATATATATACACTAGCAGTAGAGCCCGGCGTTGCCCAGGGATGTAACAGTAAAAGATAGATCAAGTATCGACCATCATGAAGACTGAAAAATAAAATTGACAAAGATTATTGTTTAAGGTTGACGGACACACATGTCTTAATTAGTTTTTTTTTTTTTTTTTTTACGAATTGGTCAAACCCAAACAAAAACATTGTTTTCAATCGTTATGAGTCTACCGATTGAATAGAATTTTATTATAAACAATTGTCTAGTAAATAGAATTTTTAAAGCATTCTGAATGTAAAAATAAAGGAAAAAGTGTGCAAGACAATAAGAAGCACTACCTGCCAAAAAAAAGTGATGTTTTGTTGAAATCGGTTGAAAAATGTAGGAAATCCGATCCCATATATAAACACACACACACACACACACACAACCTTGGTTTTATAATAAATATAACTCAATATAAGTTATCCCCCTTTCATTCTGGTGACAGAATCGTGTTTTATCGTGTTTTCAAATTGATTTCGTGCAAAAACAATTGTATTTTCCAATTTTTGGCGCTGTCAGAACCACCGCAAGGTAATTTTATGTAGTCCTGTGAAGTTTTGTTGAAATCGGTTGAAAAATGTAGGAAATCTGATCCAGTATATAAACGTACAGACACACACACACAATCTGTGTTTTATAATAAGTAAGATAATTTTCTAACACTTTATTATTTATAAATAAATAAACGAACAACGAGAAGTGTAATAGAAGGGGAGGAGAAAAGCAAGGGTATTGAAATTGTATCGGAAGGGGTGGCCATATATATATATATATATATATATATATATATATATATATATATATATATATATATAAACTAAGATTTTAAAATTAACCTGAGGTTATATATATTGATATGGGATATTTATGACCCATGTAGATTTTCAGGAGAAAATAAATTATTATAATTGTTTTACTTTACCGTGTCCGCTATGCAGCATATAAATATATAAGACATCAGGTGCATTTTCAAATAATATTATTTTCACGATATGCTGACATTTGGACAGAACTTTTTGATTCTTTCATTTATGGTGATTACCACTTCTTTGCAGATGAAGACCATCTCTTTACTTCGTAGCTATTTTGAGTTTTTCATTCAGAATTTCATTATTTCCATCACTTTTAGCCGAGTTAACGTTCTGCTATTGGCCCGTAAGCGATTCTTAAGGCCACTGTTACAACGTCTCTTACAAACGTGGCAAACCAAATTTGTCTGTGTTATCTATGTTGGAAACTTGCCTGTTCATCTGTACAATCCTGCGACGGACTTTGAAACCTTGTCACAAAACTCGCAAAAGTAAGCTGTAGGTCATTCTGGTAGGGTTGCATTCACAGAAGTTTGCACCTGGCCTCTCTGGTGGGATCTTCAACATGAACTCCAAGAGTTACATTTAACTACATACTTGAAATCTTTTTAGGTTTACATAAGAAAAACAAAAAACTGTTGATGAAACGAATGGACAAGAGAAAAAGGCCTAAAGCCAAACTTACTTACTCAGTAAAGTAACGTGCTCCAAGCCTAGATTGCATAGACCAGGCAAATAAAATAAATGCTTAACAACGTTAAAACCTATGGAAGGATAGCTCTAGTCGCAACCAGAGTTTGACGCGAGCGCATACACACACACACACACATATATATATATATATATATATATATATATATATATAAGAGAGAGAGAGCTGATACGTCCTGAAGAGTGGACGGACAGGTCCTCCTACAAAACTATCAGGAGTCAGGATACTGAACGTAACATCAGTCAACTAAGTGACAAACTATATATATATATATATATATATATATATATATATATATATATATAGATATAGATAGATAGATAGATAGATAGATAGATAGATAGATAGATAGATATATAGATAGATAATATTAGTGATAAATATACATACATATGCAAAATATATAAATACCCATACATGTATATTTTTTGAATAAAAATTCCAAGAGGAAGAATCCAGGTAGAACTCAATGTCCAGGACAGAGTAAGGATATAATAAAAAGGCTTAAACACTAATATTCCAGGGTCATAATTTATTCCATTGGAATCGTAAATACGATCCAATTCATCAGACCTAGAAATTCAAAAAGAAAACAGAAAAAACAACTCCGGAAATAAAAACAGAATTTAGAGAGAGTGTAAGTATGAGGAGGAGGGAGATTAAACCTTAACAGAGAGAATTTTAGGAGAGGTGGGTGGAAGGGTTTTAAGTAAGAGAAAAATGAATGCTGTCGGAGATTTTATATATATATATTGCATATATTGTATATTAGTGGCATAACTGTTATTGACGCAAAAATTGAATCGAAAGAAAGTTGGAAAAGGCATGGATCTACATCTTCCCTGAAAGATGGATAAAATAGCAAGACAAACTGGCTCATTCTTTCACTGTCTGTAATATCATGTGGTGTAATGGTTATCGGCTCGGAATGACAACCCTGAGAGCCGCGTTCGAATCCCAGTAGAGTTACGTTATATTCACTTGGGAATGGTATGAATCTATCTCTTCTGGGTTGAATTGCAGGTCAGGCTGGGTTGGCAACTTTCTAACTCGCATCAAAAGATACATGATCGCCCAAGCGTGTATCACGTATGACATTTAATTGACTGACTGAATATCTTGTGAAAGATTTTACAGTGGATTGAAGTTGTTACGCAGTTGTTGATATTAAGAAAAGCATTTAATACATATCCGCCTGACGCCTTTTCTCTCTCTCTTCCACATGTCTAAACTTTAATTGCGGTGAAAATGTTTATTGAAAATGTTGGAAATTTTCTATGTTTTCATCTAAAATCAAAAACACGAGCTTCCGGCAAAATATCCAAATATATGGAAAAAATAAATAGGACTTTAGTTTTATATTGGCACTAGAAGGGAAACGGTTAACAAATTGTACTTTAAAGACAGTCAGTCTCATTACGTTGTGACACAGGAAATTCTGACGGTCGGGAAGAAATGAAACATGAATAGAGAGTAACCTTTCGTTTTTAGCCCCAGCAGAATTTAAATACTAGAATTTAGTAAGGTTCAACCGTTACAAGGCCAAGGAGGCACTCGAGGTAGAGGGTTACATTAGGGTTGCAATTTGTGCGGATAGGAGTGATAGCTAACGGTTACTCCTAGCCTTAAACAGGTTAATATTGTATAAATCGGGGATACATCCCATTGGGAGCCGGTTCCACTGAGTAGTGGTTAGCGGGAAGAAGCTGTCCGAGTGGAACTTACCAATAGAATACGGAAGGAATGTTGTCGGTTTGTAAGTGGCAGGGCGTGTCGCGTAAGTGTTTGAATTGGCGGGACCAGGGAATGTAGTTCATCTGAGCACTTTCCATCGAAGTAATGATAGATCAGCGAGAGACTTGTCGCATCCCCCCCCCCGTGTGGAAGAAAGTGGAGAATAATTCGTCACCCATATGGTCTCGTAGACGCTTTTAGATTAAAAGCTGGAGAGTGAGGTCTGGGCAACTCCCGGCCAAATATGACAACAGTACTCCATTTTTGCCCGACTTGGTTCTTGTAAAGGTAGAGGAGAGCAGGAGGAGCCAGATACTACAGCGGTACAAGGAGCCGGACATTTTACCTGCATCCTTAGCAATGGCGCGTATGTACGAGTTCCACTTGAAGTCAGGTGCAAGTTTGAGGCCCAATAGTCTTTCATTGTTGAAGTTATCTCTAACATTTTTAGTCGAGATTTTGTACAATTTCGCAAACTAATCGATAGAATTTGAATAAACTGATTTGTTTGGAAAAATATTACGTCGCGGTTTAATAATTTCTTTATTTTAGTTTCATAGGACGTTGTTTTCTTGAAACAATATTTATATTAAGAATATTTCTTTTTTTTTTTTTCCTTTTTAATACCTAAGAATAAATTCTCAGGATTTCTTACTCTTGAGCATGCAACATACAACTGGCTATGTGTAAACATTTCCCTCTGTAGCAAAATTATAACTTTTTGAAGAGTTTGGCCTTGTGATTTGTTTATAGTTGTCCCAAACGCAAGGCGAAATGAAAACTGGTTTCTTGTATATAAAACTTAAAGAAACGATATGCAAAAAAAAAAAAAAAAATGCATTTTTATTGAATAAGTATTTATTTTAATCATTAAACTATTTTTTAAATATTGGGAGTATTTTGTATGTTAAATAATAAAAATTTTAATTTTTCCCAAAAAACTAATGAAAATTTATTGTCGCAATCTACACACCCTAATAAAAACAAATGTACTTTGTACTCTTTACCCGTTTCTATTTCCCCCCAAAATTTAGTTTCATTCGGTCAATGTATGGCTAATTTAGAGGGTGTGATGTACGGTCGTAGAATTTTATATACAATGTGGTCCGAAAGTTGTCACCCATACATAATATAATTTTCTGTTTTCAGATGGCAGAGATGAACTCCTACAGTTTGGAAGACAGGTTTAGAGTGACAAGACTTTCAAACCATCCTGTATATATGTCGCATCTGGGTGCTGACTTCAGTATCCACTTATATATATATATATATATATAAGATGGATAGAATCAGACTTGGTTGGAATTTGAATTCGGCTCGCTGATTGGCATTGCGATCACCGAAAATGTTACAGGCAAATAATCACCATCACGTGAGAAGTATTCAAAATAGTTAAATTAAGTTTTCAGATAATTTGCAACAATTTTGTTTTTCTTCATTGCTTTCAAAAATAAAGTAAGAAAATTTAATATTTTAAATAACTTGTGACTGGCAAAGAAAAGTGTATACTCTGGCACATGCCGGGGAAGTATAAAAAAATATATATTTAGCCCAAGTCCCAGAGGGTATTTTTCTCCAGGCAGTACCTACCCTTCGGCAGGAGTGATGGTGGGATTGTTTTATTGTCCAGCGCCTGAGACGTTCCCAAAAGGGGAAGTGCCGAGGAAGCTTGGACAATTTTTCCACGGTATTGCCGTTAAAACCACTTTAAATGTCGGCCTTGTGTCACATTCAGTAGCAACGTAGACACGCTGAAAAATAAATACTTTACGGAAAGCATTCCTAAAGTAGGGGTTGCGTAAATACTCGTTGGTAACGAGTGCAGTTGTGTATCTTTTTAACTTTATATTCCAGCTTTCGGATCACTATTTGCTAGTTATTGCATCCCCCACCAAAAAAACAAAACAAAAAAAAAACAACTTTGAAATAGGAAAGACTTTTTCTTTAAAGGAGCAATTGTCTCAGGGGTGTTGGTTCATTCGAAGAAAAATCTCGTACGCAGTTTACTAAAGTATATTTTTACACGGCTGATCTTCCGTAGCGAAAATAGTCATTAGTTGATGTTACTGAAAGCGTGCGAAAACTTTCAGACAGAGAAAGGCTCAAGTTTCTTTTAGAAAACCGGGAAGTGGTCATATATTTTCGTTTAACAAAAAGGTGACGGGAGTGACGGGAGTCATTATTTAAAAAGTTTAAAAAGGCCTGTCTTACAATCATGCGATGTTGGCGGAAGCGAATCCAAAACGAACTCCCTTTTATCCAAAAAGCCGGTGTTCGTGTAAATAGGTTGTTGCATATGGCGGAATTGGAAACGGTGGGGAGGCTTCATTAAATATTCTTTCCGGAGAAACAAATGACTGATTCGAATAAGCACTGTTTCAGATGAAAAGCACCTGGATTTAATGAAGAGAAAAGGATTCAAATATTCCATCAATGTTTAACTGACAAGGCAAATATATCTATATCTATCTATATATATCTATTACATCTCGGCTTGGAAAATTTCAATCGATAAGATTATCTTTTATTCAGGATTTTATACAATTCTCTTAAAACAAATAGCATGCTGGAAAAAAGGCACCTAAATTATTTAAACCTGGACAAGATAACGCCATGATGGAATTGCATGAAAGATAGCAGAAGATAAAGGAATATGTAGGTAAATAGGTTCAGAATGTGTGGACGCGTTGATCAGGAGACTCTTGGTTCGAATCTCAGTCTGGTAGAACATGTCGTCTGCCATAGGGATTAGCTAGCTGTTAGCAGATAGGCGTACACGGAAACGAGTCGCCAGCCATATATGTCTGATAAAGTTCATGTCGAAAGGATTTTATTTTTGATTCATAAGCTGAACTAACCTGTTGGTCACACATACACAGCGAGCGAGACCAAATGAAGACGACTGTGGTATCTCAAACTTTCAATTGGGAAAGCCTGGCCTTTTAGCTGAACACGAACGTTATCAACTGGTTAGAAATGTGAAACTATCTTAGCCACCAAGCAGTCAGTCATTTCTATTGTATTTTTAATTATAAACACTGTAGCTGCAGTAAATTATAACTCTAGCAATAATGACTGTCTCTTTTCTGAAATCGGAAAGCCAGTCTACTAACCAAGTAGAATGATGAAAATTCGGTGTATTTTTTTTTAAAAAAAAGCGGCGCACAAAGACTTAAGAAAAAAAGGAAAACTTTATAGCCTTGTGCCAGACTAACATTTGTAAAGATGACGAACTGGGGCCAGATAGGTTAGGTTTGTGTGTTTGGAAATATCTATGTCCTGATTTTAAGCATAATGAATTTAGATTCTTGAATATTAGAAGACAACCCTATTTTGGCAAAAAGGATAGTCATTCAAGAATTACGTTTTTATATTTTTTTCAACGTCTGTGTATGACGAAATAGTGCATGTTTAAAAATGAAATTTTTTTTTTTTTTTTTTTAAACCTACGACAAACAAAATATATTTCCGATTGTAGAAAAGAGACCATTATTATTGCTAAAAAGACTTATAATTATAAACACTGCAGTAAATTATAATTAAATACAATAGAAATGGCTGACTGCTTTTGTTTAATGGCATATCAACCTGAATATGTTATTTAATGCCGAAATTTAAATATGAAAATTCAAACTTTATAATTAATTCAACTCAAGGGAATGACATTGTTCCAGGATTAAATTATAATTACTTAGCAGCGTCTTACAAAATCAAACGAGTAGAAATTTGTTTCTCACACAAGAAATAAGATTAATCATAGCAAGTTGTTATTTTTAATATTTTGACAATGCGTGCCAAGTTTAACTATAAAATGTATTGTTGGTTATTTTAGTATATTTTTTTTCTTTTATACTTTTCTAGTGTTTTGAGCTTTGTTTTGTGGTTCACTATTTGCCCATAGATCGGACCTTAACGCCGAGTCAGGGTCGATCTGGAACAACAGCAATTAAGGTGATTCCACGTTCTTTAAACAATCCAATCTCCCGATCCGAGGCGTTGCTACCGGATGTAGTTTATCGTCACACCCAGAACTGGTAGTCTCATTTTTTACCTCTCTGCAGAGGTGCAGTCGAAGCATTTTATAGTCCCAGCCGACAGTGCAAAAATTCAATAAAAAGAAAGAATTTTTTTTTTGTTTGTAACAGATCTCAACAGAGCCGGGAAAATAATGAACTGCCTTTTTAACAAACAATCAAAAAGAAACATTTAAAAAAAAAAAAAAAAAAAATAAAATAATAATGCAGAAGTGAAAAGGTCGATTTCACTTTGTGATTTAAAAGCAAGGACTGTTTTTCAAAATTGAAGCACTTACTGTCTGATTTACGTTAAAAATTATTTTTTTTATCCTTAACGCGCGGAAGTAACTTTTTTTTTTTTGTTTTTTTTTTTTTAATCGCTTGTCTTGCAGAAGACAAAAATATATTCATCCAAGAACGCATTCGTTGTGCCAGACTTTACAATGCACCCGGCTGCAGTCTGTAAAAAGTAGCCAAGTTATAAGTACCCGCTGGTTGTCAGGGGTACAAAGACTAACGAATGAGATAAACAAACATTTTTACCAGATGAGCTATAACAGAAGCCTCCTTTAAATGAGTCTTGTTAAATTAGCAAGCAGCTGAATTCTTTTTAACTGAAAGACTTATTGACTCCAAGTCGCTACAACAAGAAATTAATATATTTTTCTCTGGAAATATTTTTAATGGTAAAAGTAATTTTGAAAATAAAAACAAAGCAAAAAAAATATGTTGACGTACCTTTTTGGACTTTGTTTTTGGAGAATGTTCTTTCCACGTGAAATAATATATCCGTGAGGAAAAATTAACAGATAAATAAATAGATTGATAGCTGTGTTTTTGTATCAATAAATAGTAAAAAATAGGTTGATTGTTGATCGGCTGATATTGTCTGTTCTTTCTTATTCAGTCAGTAGGTAAATCCACTGTTACTATGGGTCTATAGTCAGCTAAGTAATTAAAACGGTAAGATGTTTTTTTTCCCCGGTTTATTGGTTTGATTGAAGCTGTTTTCACAAAACGGGTAATCCGTGAGTTAATACGTCACTGACCTATCACGAAAAAAAAAAAAAAATAAAACAAACAGATAAATAGATAGCTAAAAAAAATAAATAAGAATTTTTAGGGTAAAAAATATTTGAGATTTACAAATATGATTAATAACATTTAAAAAAAATAAATAACAACAAAGTAAAAATCAACGCTAACGGCTGAAGGCTCCCCTTCGTTTTTAATTTTCTACGTTAAAAATGAATGAATAAATAAATGAAATAATTTTTGTAATAGGAGTTGATGTTACGAACCAAAAAAAAATGTTCTGGTTGAGAGTGTAGAGTCTTTTTAAGACATGTTATCAATTAGATTCCTAGCGACAAACTCGCTGACCAACGGATCTCACGAAATGAAGAAGCCAAGTGGATCACCACTACCACGAGCTGCTTTCGCTTGCAACTGCTACTACCTTAATTGTGCTACTGCTACAATTCTTGGCTATCATACTGCGAAGCGCAATTTCTAGGTTCTTCTCTTACAGATCTTTGTCTAGTTTGGCACAAGGCCGTAAGTTGCTTTCTCGGCGCTTTAATCTTAGAGAAATGGTACATTAAGTAGAGATAACTCAAGTGTTGTTAAAAATACTAAATTTAGTTTGGCACAAGGATCAGGACCGGTACAGGGTTTTCGTTCTCCACCTCCTTTAATCTTTGATAAGGCCCCACCTACTCTATTCTATCTCAATTTTCATAAGGTAAAATTAAATTTTTATTGCAATCTAATTATGTACAATAATGGATTATATGCAATATAGGTGAACAATTTAACTAGCAAAATGGAAAAATAATTACGATGCATAAGAGTGGGTGGGGTTGGCGGTAAAAGTTAGTGTTTCTTTTCTTTTTTTTTTTTTTTTTTTTTGAGCAAAACAAATTCACGGATTTGGACAAGAACAACAACAAAATATGAACCCAGAACGACATCAAAATCTGCGGACATTTTTATCCTTTAGTAATCGGTTGTGCTTAGTTTAATTTGTAGTGTAAATATAGGTAGAAAAAAAGGGAAATGGTGATGAGACAGTGAGGACCACAAAGCACTTCCCTGTCAAGGACACAGAAAGCACCGATTGCAAATCGAACTAACTAGTGAATTGAGTTAGAATTATCAACTAGACGCTCACTAACCATTGCTTTACGTTTCCGAGAAATCTCATGCACTATTATAAAAAAAAAAAACCGAAAATGTAAAAACTCTGTTGTGTGTTACACTACTTGTTGAAAGCTTACCGCGCATAAAACCTTCCAGAACGAATAAGACATCCATTCGTAAACGCCTCCTCCATCAATAATAATAGCGGCCAGATGGATTGTAACTCTGAGTCACATTCTTAACAAAACTGGCATAAGGCCATTATTGATATTTTTACTGCAAGGGAGGCTTATTGGCGTTGTACATTATTTTGCAAGCAGCTGTTACATGTGGAAATGTGTGCCATTTATTAGCTATGCTAACGCTCAGAATCAACTCCAGATGTGGTTTTAGCTTCAACCAGTAGAAAACTCAATAACTGGGGTACCAGTAAGGATCGAACTCAGTACACTAGCGACTATAATCTCTCCATATCTACGCATCTTTTTGTTGAAACTGAGAACTAAATGCATCTGAGCTGTATAATTTGTCTAAAAAACATTACAGACATCACTTTTCAAAATAAATTTAAAAACTCCATTTTTTTTTTCTCAACCATTATCGACTAAAAAAACACTTCTCGCCGAGGAATCGGGGAGCCGAGTTCGAATTCCAGTCGAATCCATTACATTCACTTACATGCTAATACCCTTGGGAAAGGTACGAATACACTTTTTCTCCCCCATCCCCAGCTATAGGTAAATAGCAGGACAGATCGGGTTCTATAGCCTTGGATGGCAACTGGTCTACCGCAGAAAGAAATGGCAACCTACCTCGGGATAAAAAAAATCTGGCTCGTCAGTCATGTATCGGAAGATACATGATCGCCTAAGCGTGTATCATGCATGGCACATAACTGACTGACACGCGGGAAAATAAAGACCGTAGGTCACGACCCAGAAAATAAGTACCAATGAAAAGAAAAACTTTTATTTTATTAAAAATAATAATAATAATTAATAAAAATATTTGCATGAAGATTATAGATCTTCAAAAAAATATTCATCTTAACGTGAGAATCAAGTAAAAACAATTACAGAACCAGGAAACTTTAAAACAATATTTGTATCGATTTTAGCCACCTCCACTTTTAACATCTGATTCAGCCCCGCTCATTGTGGCGCTATTTGTGTGAGAAAATGGGCTTGCTCTACGGCAGGTGCCCAAATTATTATTATTAGTAGTATAGTAGTTATAAGTTTGTGTTATCAGCGCGGAGGGAGATATTTTTATTTATTTTTATCAAGTTCAGCACGTCTGGCACAAGGTCTCAATAATTAAGCACCGAGTGAAGATCTAATTCACTTTAATAATAAATAATCTTCTTCAAGGAACCGTACTCGTCATTGCTCTGTGGCAGACAGCCGTAATAGCAGCAGTAGGAGTTCGCCGTGGAGGGTCGGTGTTACTGTTTTTGAAGTTGGAGTAGTAATGTAATATTTAGCAATGAGAGAGAAAAAGAAAGAAAGAAAGAAAGAGGGAGAGAGAGAGAGAGAGTTGCTTTCGGCAGCAGCTGAGGTAGATGGTTGCCATGGTTACGGGTAGTCTATGTCAGACACACAATCCCGGCAAGCGGCCCGAACCGACTTGCGTTCTGCATCGAGCCAAAATAACGTAGATCCCATTGACAAGGAGGAGGAGCGAGAATGCTAGCAGTCGCTGGCAGTAGAAAAAAAATAACAATAATACCCAAAGCCCACACCCGGCGACTGCTACTTACTTTGCCGTGGAAAAATGTCTAGTAAGCTAACATCTCAGCTCATTATTATAGTAAGTTTAATACTCATTCCCAACCACTTGTAGCCTCAGACCAAAGTTCTTTTTAGGTCTGCCTATCACCCAGTCCGTACTCCTTCCCATCTTTTGAACAGGAGTAGAAGTCTATCCCTTGTTTCCAGTTTAGGATTAGGTTTTTGGTTACTTATTTATTTACATATTTTCTTCCTTCAACCGGAGTAGATAGATTTGTCTATTGCCCGGTTCGCACTCCTCCACACTCTTTTGAAAAGAGTAGAAGTCTATCCCTTGTTTCCAGTTTAGGATTGGGTTTCTGGTTCCTTATTTATTTACATATTTTCTTCCTTCAACAGGAGTAGATAGGTTTGTCTATTGTCCGGTTCACACTCCTCCACACTCTTTTGAAAAAGAATTGAAGTTTATCCCTTGTTTCTAGTTTAGGATTAGGTTTCTGCTTCCTTATTTATTTAATTACATTTTTTCTTCCTTCAGCAGGAGCAGATGCGTTTTTCTATCGTCCGGTTCACACTCCTCCCCGTTTTTTTTTTTAACAGGAGTTGAGGTTTATCCCTTGTTTCCTGTTTTGGACTGGGTTTCCTGTTCCCTCTAAAGTCTTTTCCTTCTTTTTCACTTGTATCTTGGTGGCATTATCACCTTGATTGGGGTGGTACCTCTTACACTGTAACCCTCTACCTCGAGTGGCTCTTTGGGTTTAGTACATGTTGAGCATCATTGTAAAAAAATATACCTTATCCTTTCGGGAGGTGAGCAAGCCTGTTGCTGGAAGAAACCTTTGAGCCTTAATCATCCCTTATTTTCCTTGTTCTATCAGACATCCATTTGAATTTAAACTGTTTCCTCCTGCTCCGCTTTATTTATTTATTTATTTATACTAATTTGTAGCCCTACTGTGTGCAGTTATATGAGCATAAGAAAGGGTAAGAAATGAAGTTAGTGGGCTATGAAGGAAACATAACGGTTAACCCCAGACTTGAACAGGCTAAGATTGTAGTGATCGGGGAAGCATCCACTTGGGAGTTGGTTCCACAGAGCAGTGGCTCGTGGCAAAAGCTGCTTAGATGGAATTTGCATCGCACCAATGAAATACGAAGGGAATAGGGGTGGTTCGCTAAAATGTGCTTAGCATAGCGGGTCTTGGCCTTGAAGGTTAGAACAGGTGGAACTAAGTTCGTCTGAGCACTTTCCATGGAGTTAGCCATAGAGTCTCGAGACGAGTACAACGTTCTGTCTGTGAGGAAAGTGCTTGTAGGGTGGAAAATAATCTGTCACCTACAAGGACGCAGAGACGCTTTTAGACTCTATCGACGAGACTGGAAAGTGAAGACTGGGCAGCTCATGCCCATATATGGAAACAGTAGTCCATTTTTGGCCTGACCTGGCTCTTGTAAAAATAGAAGATAGCAGAAGGAGTCAGCTACTCACTGGAGAATCGCAGGGAACCGATCATTTTCTAAGCATCTTTAGTGTTTGATCGTATGACCTAGTTCCACCTGAGACCTGGCTTGAGTTTGAATCCCAATAGGCGCTCAAGGCATGGGCCTCCCTCATTCATCGCGATTGGTCATGGTTCGGCGATGATTATTTGGTTTTCGAAACGTTAAATGTAACCAGCTAGTTTTTTTTTTTTACCAAGAGGAGAACTGGCGATCTCTGGTCGTCTAGAAATTTAGAGATGCACCCATACGCCTTTTCAGCTTCAAACCGATGGTATGTGATAGAAGAAAAGTTTAGTAGGAAATGAAGATTCTAAGGCTAAGTCGTAAAGATGACAAATGACATGATGACGTTGTCCTTGAAGTGTTCAGTGAGGCAAACACGTGGGAAGCTTTTCTTCCATTGACAAACTTCGTTGCTCGTTAAAATAATCTGCCAAATAGGCATCAACGTGCGACAGCTAACAGCACAGAAAATAGAACAGGCTGAAAACCTATTCATTTTAAGAGAGGCATCAACCGCTTTATCCAGCGATCTTCCCACCATCTTGCCTCTAACTCACCACAGGGTAGAAAAAGCAACACTAATATTTTCTGGGTTTTTAATTACTAAATTTGTTTTTTTGTTTTTTAAGTACAAAAATTTACCCAATACAAAGCGTGGGAGACGCTCAATGTAGATGCTTAGAGTAATGATGAAAGACATCTGTAGCCTTAGGTGGCAGTCTTTCTAGAGATGGTGTCTTGACAAAAACACCCGGATGTAGGTTTGGCATTCCACATTTTGTATCAGCTGCTGAAAGAACTTTGATTGAACCATTCCTACTGTATGGATCTGAAACTTGGATTTTATCTGCTCGTCTTGAAAGGCGACTTGAAGGAATATATAGAAATCTACTTGGAAAAATCCAGAACATCATTTGATGATCCTATGCAGCGCTTAACACAATTTACGGAGAACTGAGACTCTCTCTCTCTCTCTCTCTCTCAGTTTGTCGGACACTGCCACCGAGCGGACAGGGAAATCGTCTCATCCTTACTCCAATGGCATCCTTCTGGAAGTGTCTTCTCACGAAAATTGTCACCAAAGCTCGTGACACATTGAGGACCTGGGGACAGCAATACAGGACCGAACAGTGTGCAAAGGGATTGCCAATGAAATTCCACCCAACCATAGGGAGGTCGAAGGATGATGATGATGATACATTTTTAACGTTTAAACGTTATCACTTTATTACATTTTATAATAGAGCTGGTTTGAAATTTATTTGAAGTCAACGATTAGTGTTTTGTAGCTTTGCAGCGTATATTAATTGGATACCCGTTAATGAATTCAGTAGATTTATCCTACTTTGAAAAGCGGTTTATCTGCGAAACTTGAAGTCAGAAGATAAGTCCTTTGAACTATTATTTATCTATGTCATATAGGAAGAAAATGAGTAACTATTGACACCGAGGTTCGAACGTGACACTCTGGATTTATCAAAATATGTTTTCCACCAGGTGTATAAATTGCGATGTCAGATTACTGACTGCAGGGATTATTGAGTGATTATTGAGTGGAACTATCCAGTCAAATTAATGTGAATTATTGTGCGTCGATGATTTTGATTTTGATTTAAGATTTACAGGACGTTAAGCCGAGCCACGCTACTAACAAGGTCTTCACGATTACAGTTTGTCGGACACTGCCACCGAGCGGTCAGGGAAATCGTCTCGTACTTACTTCTATGGCATCCTTCTGGAAGTGTCTTCTCACGAAAATTGACATCAAATCTCGGGACATTGAGGTTCTGGGGACAGCAATGCAGGAGCGAACAGTGTGCAAAGGAAATGTCAATGGAGTTCCGACCAACCATAGGGAGGTCGAAGGATGATGATGATGAATAATGAATGTGGTGTGTGATTTGAATGAAACAGAACGTGGTAGGAAGATTATGAGGATTAGGAAGAAAGACGAGGATTGACCCTTGGCTCGTATAAGTCAAGGTTAAAGCGTTCAGGAGAGCAACCACGCAGGAGTTTTTGAAAAAAAAAACTGTCTGAATCGAATTAAGCTTAGTAAATATCTAGAACGCCTCGTTGCAGAGACCATTATTCTAATGTTCGACACTCACCGGATATTTGCCTTACGGACGCATCACATTGAAACACCGATTCCCATACGATCACCGAAGTTAAGCAACGTCGATCCCGGTCAGTACTTAGATGAGTGACCGCTTGGGAATGCCAGTTGCTGTAAGCTTGAATGCGAGTGTGGTTTAATGGATACTGGCTCAAATTGGTTAATTGGAGAGCCGAATTTCAGTTGGTTTTTTTTTTTATATTCACTTACACGCAAATATCCTTCGGAGAGATATGAAACCATCTATTTTCCCCCAAGCTATGGGTTAATTAGTAAGGCTTGTATCACTAACACCATTATTATCTCAAAAATAAAATAAAATAAAATTGCGTAAAAAATATTTAGAATTTGGCTTTAAATAACCCATAGAAGTCGCTAGATGAAGTCAACCAACCAACCGATCGCTACTTACTTCACATTTGTAATTTTGTACGAGAGTAAGATAGATTTATTATCCAGATGATCCTGTTGTGGGAAACCAAATTTACTAATGATTTCTGGACAAAAACCAAGATGAAATAATTGATTCTGTTCAACAATGCGGTTAAGAGAAGCAACTAAGTAAGTGCCAATATCATTGTAATTGAAATGTGATAAAAGTTTCACAGTGGAGGCTTGTATTTCACTAAGTCGGTCCTAAAATAGGTTCGACGCAAAAAACTTAGAAACTTAATATAACAGTTAATGACGCAGCAATCTAGTTGTGGTGGCTGATACTTTAATATCCGACTAACGGTCGTCCGACATCGACTGACTGACCAACTCACTCAGCGACTTAGCGACTGCTACTACTACTTATTATAGGTGGGAGAGTCTATTAACTATAGAATAGGTGTGTTCCAGTATAACAATAATGATATTTGTTGATCTCAAGAAATGGAAAGATTATATTGAATTACAACTGCTCGGTCTGTTGCTCGGAAAATTGGTTGATTGTGTCGTAATTGACGATTATTCACACCAGAATCTATATTACACCTTTATAAGTCTACCATTCGAACATACATTGAGCTTTGTTGCCACATTTGGTCTGGTCCTTCTGGTATGTAACTCGACAGAATCAAAAGAAGAATCTGCAATATTATCGGTCCTGAGCTGATATCTCGGTTTCAGTAACTTTCCCACCACGAAAAGCTTAGTAAATATCTAGAATATTTACTCGTACAGACATAAGGTTCGACTCTCACTGGTTATTTGGCTTTTCCGTGTCTTTTCTATATTGCAACGCCGGGCCATGCTGCTAGTTACATAATAATTATTTGCGAATTTTGACTCAGGTGCTCAGAAATTACAAAATATACTTCTTATATATACTTTCAAGGTAATTTTTCTGGTGATCTCACTTCTTCGGCTTTACGATTTCAAGCGCAGTACTAGATTGGCAGCTAGGTCTCATCATTTTACAATTGAAATGGCTAGATGTAACCGTAAGCTCTATGCTAAGAGTTCTTTCTCTTGCACTTGTCGCTTGTAAAACTCTTTTTCCGGCTTCTTATCTTCTTAAGTAAGATCTTCAAAATATTAAAGGCAACATCAATCATCATCTTTTATCTCTCTAACCCTTTGAGTTCTGCGTTCCTGAAAAATTTAAACGCTTCTGCCTGAGCACCTGAGTCAAAATTCGCAAATAACTATTATGTAACGAGCAGCATGGCCGGGCGTTGCCCGTGCTTGATTCAAAAATCGTACGACTCATACAGCAATCGCTATCACTTGATTTAAAATATTTTTGCCCTTCCTTGCCTTTAAAGGAGTGCCTTTTGCCGTGCTGATGTTGCTACATGCCTTACTTCTTGCCTATCTCACACTGCGAATTTTTTCTAAGCTCTATACTAAACATTAAATCTGTTACGAAAAAAGAACTAAACAAAATGAACACAAAACGATCAGCTTTAAAAAAAAGACTCGTAACTGGAAAAAGCAATGAAAAAAAGAATGTTAACAACAAATACTTTTTCACACCTAACCCAGTTCTGCGGAATCAGAATCAACGTTGAGTTTAAGCAAGCGAATGAGCCAATTGAAGTAAAGTGCCATGCAGATTTAAATTTTTCCCACTTTTTTTTGCATGCGAGCATGCTAGTTAACATTCGTGTCAGTCAGCTTTTGGCTCTCAACCTTGCCAATAGAATCTTTCCGCCTATTCTTGGCAGCCAGCTATAGGCTCTCACTCTGGCCAGTAGAAAATGGCCGCAAACTACATGAAAACTGCCGTAGAAGCATGAAAAAAATCGATTATTTTCATTATCGATGGGAGTTGGGAAATGCAAAGTCAGTCTTGGGCTTCCTGCTAACTTGGAGCATGTGCATGTAAATTTTGGTGCAAATCCGTCGAAAATTGCGGCCATGCATTCGTTACACACACACACACACACACACACACACACATCCTGGCAATATGAAATTCGATGCCATGTTCCGCATAAACACTACCTACCATATTACTCAGACTAATTATTTTCGTGGCGTTGATGTTCTCCATTAAAGGAACTATCGATAGCTGGACAGCTGAAGAACATCGAAGATTGTATCGATCGAAATCTGCTAAAAACAGAAAGTTAAAGATAATAATCCGGAAAACACACACACACACACACACACATCCTGCCTTTTATAGATAGAGGTGTTTTAGGGTAGATATAAAAATAGTTACAAATGTTTACCCACCGTTCAACCGGTGGATGGGCATTACGTTATTTTTCTCTATCAACGCTAAAACAGTGGCCAGGACTCAAAGTGTTAAATCCCGTTCTTTTATTGTTCGCTCTTCGCAATAACGTTTCTTTTTTCTTTTTTTTTAGTTTATTTCTCACTTAGTAACCCTTTGCGTCTTAGTGACTTTATTGCCTTGCCTGTGGTGAAGTGATTAAAAAAAATGCATGTCCGAAACAATTATTGCCTAAAAATAAAGACCTTGTTTTATACTTATTGTTTTGACATCCAATTAAAGTTTGTGGCATGACTTCAACGTTGCCCTATATTTTTTGTAATAGATACATTGGGAAAATATTACTTTCCAGTGAACCTTGGAAGTATACCAATAAACTCACTGAGAACAACAATATGTAGAAGTTACCAATATAAGTTGGAATTACTACTACTAATCATTATTATGATTATTCGACCGTAGTCGGGATCATCAAGCCAATAGGAACGGTCCTTTCTTTAGCTGTATAGTATGTGCTACGCCATGGCTATATTTCGGAATTCAGATTTACTTTCTCTTAGACCGGTTGCAACTCAAAGCTATAAAACCCAATTTGTCCTGCTATTTACCCACAGCTGAGAGAATCCATTCTTTCCCACGTAAGTGAATATCTGACGGGAATTCGAACTCGGCTCTCCGATTCCTCAACCCCAGCCGCTAACCATTACTACCACTGATACTAATATAAAATACAACGTGTTATATATATATATATATATATATAATAGAAATCTTATAAGTATAGGAAACTATACTCGCTCGGAAAACCTTCAGTATATTGAATTGCAAATAAACAAGCCAATACCAAAGGGAAAAAAGGTATAAAAAAAGAAAGAACCAAGAACATGTACCTTAACCGAAAATAATCGTCTAGCATGCAAGTCCAAAGCCCAAAGAAAAAAAAACCCGATAGGAGTAGGCAAAATAACTAAATAAAGTGCTCAATGTAATAAGTAGAGCAGACCTAGTTAAACCTAGAGAGCCAGACAAACCTACCAAGGTTTCACCTAAGCGGATCGTCAAGAAAGGCTGCCTGTTTATTAACAATTATAAACGAATGTGTCTTTGAAAATGTAATACTATAAAAACAATATTTCATATGTAATTAATGACAACAGCTGGCTTTTTGTTTCGTGTTTGCTTTGTTTGGATATATATATATATATATATATATATATATATATATATATATATATATATATTACTTTTATTGATTTAAAAGGCTGATTTTTTTCTTTGATGCAACTATAGCAACGGCACCTTTAACAACAGCAACAGCTAAAATGACAAGCACATGTAACACGAACAGAAAATAATGACATAATCAAGATGTCGTTATTCCATACTACATTAAACAAAAGGTTAGAAAGGAAATCCCCATCAATAATAGGAAGAGCAGCAGCAATGTTTCCTTATAAGGAAAAGGCTAATATTAGCATTACCCTAGTAGAATTCATTGTAAAAATAAATATCGTAGATTACTGGTGAAGAAAATGTAACCAGTTATAATATTTTACTTGCAAAATTAATTAAATACGGGTGTATTTTATATATTACGAGTAAACCAGTAATAATAATAATAATAATAATAATAATAATAATAATAATAATAACCAACATTAAAGCTTGAATAGATCAAACTCAAGAAAATTATAAATTTTCATGTGAAGAAGATCGATTTGTTTTTTTACGGTTTATCAACATGTTGCTGTTGAAATTTTTTTTAGCTTTTTTAGATTTGTGGGGGAGAATAATGATTTACTGATACAATTCATACTAATTAATCTATAGATGGGGACTAGAAGAGGAGAATTCAGACCTTTTCCAACAGTATTTGTGCGTAATATAACGAACCGGACCGGAATTGGAACTCAGCTTTCCGATTTTCAATTCCGAGCCGTTATCAATTACCTCAACCGCACGTCCAAGCTTACAGCACCTGGTTTTCCCAAGCGGTCACCCATCTAGATACTGACCAGGCTCAACGTTGCTTAACTTCGGTGACCGTACGGGCCGGTATTTCGATGTGATAAGGCAGTAACAGAAGAAGAAGAAGAAGAAAGAGAAAAGAAATAATTGTGGTTTAACAGACCACAAAAGCGACGGAAATATTTTATCGTTGGCCGTGAACCAGGTTAATGGCGGGAAATATGGTGGGGTTAGAATACTCATCATTATTAGAGTGCTTACAACACACACGAAGATTTTTGGAAAGATTTCAAGAAGTAGCGAACTTAGAAAGAACTGGCGCTATTCACATAAGAGAATTATTAACAATAGCAAAAGTCAATTTACTGCCCGACTCGATCGTCAGTAAGTGAAGGTATTGGGTCAGACTTAAAATGAAAGCCTAATGACGATGAAATAGAAATTAAAAGCCATCGAAGAATAATAGACTAAGACGACATAAGAGGTAAAAGAAAAGCTCGGTCAAATTTAAAGCCAAAGATGCGAAAACAAAACCATGGAGATTTCAGAAAATAAAAGACAGAACATAGTAAATGACTTGAGCATAGCTGCGCAGAGGACAAATGAAAAGCGAAACATTTGTCAATAATAGCCCTCCTCCAACAAAAATAAGTATCATGTAAATACAATACTATGTATGAGATTTCCCCCAGCCTACCTTTGTCCAGCGGTCTCCAAACACCGGGTCGCGGGCCGATACCGATCCGTGGATCATTTGTTACCGAACCGCTAAAATAATTATATAATAGATAAATTGAATATTGGACTTTAATTTAAAAGATTTGTTTAAATATCCAATATTCATCGACTCAATACTATCATAAAATCAGTCAGTTATGTGCTATGCGTGATACACTCTTAGGCGATCATGTATCTTTGGGTATATGACTGACGAGGCAGATTATTTCCCGCAGTAGGTTACCATTTCTGGTGGTAGACCAGTTGCAATCCAAGGCTGCAGAACCCGGTCTGTCCTGCTATTTACCCATAGCTGGGGGGGGGGGGAGAATAATAGGATTCATGCCTTTCGAAAAGTATTAGCATGTAAGTGAATGTAATAGATTTGACTGGAATTCGAACTTGGCTCTCCGATTCCTGAGTCCGAACCGCTATCCATTACTCCACCATGCCTCCTAATTACTACTGAATTAAGTGTATTGATTTTTTTGTTGCTGACGAATAGATATATACTATGCAAAAGAAATACCTTTTCCTTGTTAGAACCGTCCTGGGTATGACGATAAACTACATCCGCCTCCTGGGTAAGACGATAAACAACGTCCAACAGCAAGGTCTCCGATCAGGAGGTTTTGAGAAGCGTTGAACCACCTCTTAATTGCTGGTGTTCCCAGGTCCATCCTGACCGGGGGTGGTAGCACATGTTAGGGTCCTAGCTACGAGCAAATAGTTAACCCCCAAACTAGGGTCAAAACGCTATGAAAGTGTAAAAATAGGGTTTAATACCAGAAATACTTTGTAAAAAAATTATTACAAGCAATACTTTTTTAGAAAAAAAGATATAGCCATCAATACATTTTTGAAGAAAAAGGATGTTACCAGCAATACATTTTTGAAGAAAAAATATTACCAGAAATACATTTTTTGAAGAAAAATATTACCAGAAATACATTTTTGAAAAAAATTATATATATATATATATATATATATATATATATATATATATATACACACTAGTAGCATGGCCTGGCGTTGCCCGTGCTTGATTCAAAAATCATACGACTCATACAGCAATCGCTATCACTTGACTTAAAATATTTTTGCCCTTCATTGCCTTTAAAGGAGTGCCCTTTGCCGTGCTGATATTGCTACATGCTTTACTTCTTGCCTATCTCACACTGCGATTTTTTTTTAAGCTCTATACTAAACATTAAATCTGTTACGAAAAAAGAACTAAACAAAATGAACACAAAACGATCAGCTTTAAAAAAGGACTCGTAACTGGAAAAACCGAATGAAAAAAGAATGTTAACAACAAATACCTTTTTCACACCCAACCCAGTTCTTCGGAATCAGAATCAACGTTGAGTTTAAGCAAGCGAATGAGCCAATTGGAGTAAAGTGCCATGCAGATTTAAATTTTTCCCACTTGTGACGAATGCAGCTATCGATTTTTTTGCATGCTAGCATGCTAGTTAACATTCGTGTCAGTCAGCTGTTGGCTCTCACGCTCGCCAGTAGAATTTTCCTGTCTATTCGTGGCAGCCAGCTATAGGCTCTCGTTCTGGCCAGTAGAAAATGGCCGCAAACTACATGAAAACTGCCATAGAAGCATGTAAAAATCGATTATTTCCACTATCAATGGGAGTTGGGAAATGCAAAGTCGGTCTTGGCCTTCCCGCTAACATGGAGCATGTGCATATAAATTTTGGTGCAAATCCGTCGAAAATTATGGCTGTGCATTCGTTACACACACATATCCTGCCTTTTATATATATATATATATATATATATATATATATATATATTACCAGCAATAATAATTTTCTCAGCATTAAATAACCCACTGAGGTTAATATTCCGTAAAAGAAAGCAGACCAAACCTTGTTAGAAAGGGGTTATTGCTGGCTAGAAATAAAAACAAGCGTTATTAGCATAAGAGAGTGATTATATGTATAATTATTCAGTTAAAAAAGTTAAGTCATTCTGTAAGAAAATAGACCTTGAGTCTAATGATAACACGAAACTTGAATCTCCCCTTACATAATAATACATTTTATTCAACTTCTAACTTCGTCGTCTGCGGTGTACGACCCCGTCTCCCCAAGCCCGATGCGTAGACCTTACATTCTCGTTTGCGATGTATCAGACACTGCCAAAAAAATATATTTTTAGATAATCCCCGACCCCAAAGCAAGGCAATAATGCTACTTGGAGACAGGAAGTTACTCGGAGTTAAAGTAAATGGGAAGACTTTAGTGAGGAGGAAGGACAATAAAAGGACAGATCTCGGGGAGGCAGAAAATGGCGATTGTCGTTGCATTTGAAATTTTTGAAGATTGTAAGGAAACAAGAAGTCGGAAGAGATCTCCTCAGGCGAGAAGTGCGAAAAAAGTAACGATTAGAATAGAAAATACAGTTGCGTTTTGCTAGCTCAAAAATAGTGAGACTTAGTTGTCAATCTGGTAGCACGCTTACGTTCAAGCAGTCGAGGAGGAAAGCTCATCAGAACATTTGCCACAAAAAATATTTGTAAAAAAGACAGAGGGAGGTCACTTTCACGTCGGTAAGAAAGTGACTGAAGTCGAGATGCCAGGTTAAGATCGATTATATTACAGACCCTTCTTTTGTTTTTTTGTCAATATCAAGAGAGAGATATAGTAGAAGCTCCAGACAAGATATTGCAGCAATATTCAATTACTACTGCATTTGTGAACATATCTGTAATGAAGCGTGTATGCTAATTAAGTGATAAGACGAGACTTGAATCTTCCGTTACTTACAGTCTCATCTGCGAAGTCTGAGAGACTCTCTACTCAGAACGGAGATAAAAGTTTATCGATCTATCTCTGTCATGCCGTTCGCTCTTACGCTTGTATATCATTATTATTGAATTTATATTTATATCCAAAATTATTAATACAATATTCACTTGAAAAAAAAAGAAAGAAAGAAAATGGATTATTCATAGGGAATTAAAAAAAATATTTTTCGGATTTAAATAACCCACAAAGTGTTGGTAAATCGTAAAACAAATCAATCACCCAATCCCTCGGTTGTAAGCTAGCGTGCAGATGTGAGGTCACGTGATTTTGCACTCGGCGGTCGATAGACGGCATTAGGTCAACATCGCAACTGGCATCCTTGATGAAATGTCCTGAATATTGAATAAAGGGGGATTTGGAAATAAGAATGTCCCGGGTTGATTTTTTCTCCAAAAATATATAATTGTCCGGGCATTTGAAACTCAAAGCTACATCAATAATCTCGTGGCCTAATGGTGAAAATAATATGGCATGAATTCAAAAAATGGCGGTGGGGGGAAATAATTGAGGTTTGAACTCCTTTCTGTCGATGTCTGCTCGACAGTTGTTTGCTAATCACTGCTCCATGCCGAGGCAACACAAATATTAATTATTTTGAGTAGCAGCCGTTGGCGGCTAATGTGTGTATTTTTTTTTTTTTTTTTTTTTTTTGAGCGGTATCACCTCCAAGAAAGGAGGTAAAGCCACTCAAGCGCAAGTGGGTACAGGGTGCGAAAGAATTAGGAGCAGAAACATTAATGAGCAAGGAGAGAAAAGAGTAATCAGGAGGACGGTAGATAGTGATTGATATTGCATTTATTTTTTTTTAGATTGCAGTTGGCTGGAAAGCATGGAGCTGGAAGGGAGTTCCACAAGAGAGAAGTGCTAAAAAAAAAAGCATAGAATCTAGATACCATAGCGAAGAGCTCAACCGAATAATTACCATGCATGTGTGTGTGTGTGTGTGTGTTGATCCTCATATGCATAAAGAAAGACATATATCAGTGTATTCCGATAACATTTCAACACTGTCCTTTTGATCGACCCCTCTGCTGCTCCACTTGACCCATTAAAGAATCGATGAGACAATCGATGATCACGCAGTGGCATAAAAACTATCGACGGCAAATGCATCAAGGAATTCGCCATGTTTGTCAATGCAGTAGAAAATACTATCACGAGGGCAATTATATGCTTGCCAGCCAATAGATTATAGGATGATTATGAATCGTCCGAAAGCGTTTGGAAAAGAACTCTTAATAAAATAAACTTTGCATGTAAACTAGATAATTCTAAGTACATTTATATTTGTTGCATGTGTAGGTTTTGTTGGTTTGGTCTGTATTACGGCATATCAAACTCAATGGGTTGTTTAATGCCGACAAATTTTTTATTGCTGGTAATATATGGTAACTATAGTTGGTAATATCATTTTTCTAAAAATGTATTGCTTGTAATAATTTTTTTTCTTTTTTTACAAAGTATTTCTGGTATGTAGTAAAACCTATTTTTACACTTTCATAATATTTTGACCCCAGTTTGGGGGTTAACTATTTGCCCATAGCTGGGACCCTAACAGGTGCTACCACCCCGAGTCAGGATGGACCTGGGAACATCAGCAATTAATAGGTGGTGCCAAGCTCCTCAGAATCTCCTGATCAGAGGCCTTGCTGTTGAATGTAGTTTATCGTCTTACCCAGGACGCGGATGGAGTTTATCGTCATACCCAGGACGCGGATGTAGTTTATCGTCATACCCAGGACGGGTGTAGGTTGTGTGTCCATTTGTAATGATATCTGTCAGTGGGTTATATTTCACATCTAACCACCAGTGTCCATTGTGATGAAGGTCCAAACCAGAGCTCGCTGCAGGAGCTAGCTTAAATCCCGGCTGATACGCTAGTATCTATCTATCTATCTATATATATATATATATAAAAGTGAATATAGAAGTCAACACTTAGAGGCGACAGTCTGTTTCATGCTATATGCAATCGTCAGGCCACGACGATTGCATATAGCATGAAACAGACTGTCGTCTTTAAGTGTTGACTTCTATGTTCACTTTTATATTTACACACGCCTATCTCTGATATTGAGCACTTTATCCCATAAATATAGCACACCTTAAGACTATATTCATATATTATATATATATATATATATATATATATATATATATATATATAAATGTGGGACGATATTCATTTTCCTATTTGAGAAAGTACAAAAAAAAAAAACGAAAATGAGACAAGGCTGTATTCAACTTCAACATCGAGGCAATCCTAAGGGTCTTACCAGGATTTATTTTCAGTGAACAAAGAATGATAACCCGGATGTCACCGTGTTGATGGCGCAAAGAAAACGGAAGTTGATTGTTTCGTTTGTTACGTCTTATCAACCCTTTTCAGGCTATTTAAAACAAGAAAATGTTTTTAGAATTTAAGAATTTTTTTGAGATAATAACGATTTTTAGTGATACAACTCTTACCAATTAACCCATAGCTGGGAGGAAGAATAGGCGAATTTATACTCTTCCTGAGAGTATTTGTGCGTAATTTAATATAACGAATCCATATGAAACTGGAACTCGACTATCTGATTAACAATTCCGAGCCATTATCCATTACACCACCCGGACATCAAAGGTTATAGCACCTGGTATTACCAAGCGGTCACCCATCTAGGTACTGACCAGACTCGACATTGCTTAACTTCAGTGATCGTGCCTTAACCGGTGTTTCAACATGATGTGGCCGTAAGCTTCTGAGGCAAGGGATTGCGATGAGGAATGCCGCAGCAGAAATCGAGACTCATCAGACCGGGCAACGTTTTTTCAATCATCTTTAGACTGATTTTTGTGAGTCTTAGCCTCAGTGTCCGGTTCATATCGGACAGGAATGTACACTGGAGAGGTACTCTGTCGCTGTTTGCTTCAAGGTTCGATAGATTGTGCATTTAGAGATGCTCTTTGGTATACCTCCACTGTAAAGAGTGATGGTTTGAGCTGCTATTGATTTTCTATCAGCTTAAATCAGCATGGCTATTCTCCACCGACCTTTTTCATAAAAAAGGAATTTCCGGTCACATAATTGCCACTGATTGGAATTATTTTTATTTCCGGAAAAATCTCTGAAAGTCCAAGAGATGGTGGCGCAGGAATATCCCAATAGATCAGCAACATCGCTCGTCTGGCACCAACAATTATGCTTCGCTCATAAGTCACTTAAAACATCATTCTTTAAAAATGCGTGGAATGAACTACAGTAGGTCACCATGACCATATTTGGAGGCCTATATCTATTAAATTGCTATAAGTAAAAATTTGCATAAAAAGAGCATTTGTTTACGTGTTCTTAATTAAGTGGCCAATGAATGTAGATTGTAGACATATAGGAGTCAACACTGCACAGTGATTCTTAGCATACTTGATTTGAAGAAATCGTCAAACTCTCTTCGATTCAGAACCATCTCCGCTACCGGAGGGGGGAAAGGATGAGAGAGAGCGAGTGCCACCACCACCACCACCACCTCCACCACCAATATATATATATATATATATATATATATATATATATTACTTCAAATGGTATTAAAGTAGATACTCGTTTTTAAAACAGACGTCCATTTTTGTTTTGAAACAGTGTGGATTACATCAATCGAACTGAGCCTTCGAAAAATCCTCTTAATTTTACGTTTCGGATAGGAAAAGGAACAGTTATGGGGTTTCGAGAAAAATAACCCGAATTAGGCGTGCTTTGTTAAAAGGAAAAATACAGTCATCTAAAACCGTGACGTTTTCGGAGGCTAGTGGAAAAGCACACCGGATTAAACTGTGTTTTCTCTCAAAAACTGCGACGCAGGTTCCATCTCTGCCTGAGAACACATTTTCTGGAATGTGCAGACCGGTAAACGTAAAACCCACTTTTTAAAAATAAAGTGTCGTCTATTTAAAATACGAGTATCCAATAATAGTAACATTTGATGTAATAGAAAATGTCGTATTAAAAATGAATTCATTAGAAATAGCTTCATATATATATATATATATATATATAGTCATCCACAGACAGACTTTTTCGCTGTATCACAACTCCTCAGTGCGGTCCGATCGCTTTAAACCGGGATCGAAAACCCGACTGATTTGATATCAGTCAGAAACTTTAACTCTACACCATCGTCACATGGCGGAAGGAAAGGAATTTTAACGTTTTTCTCTATACGAAATACGTCAGCGGCTCGGAGAACTCAATTCAGTTTACTTGAAGAGTAATGCTTAATAGCAGTAGAAGCCACCGTTTTTTAAAAACCCATTTCCCTAGAGAGCTCAACCGGGTTTCCAGGAGCATATATATATATACACACACACACACACACACACACACACACACACACATATATATATATATTGAAAGCAAGTATTCATCCAAACATGTTTGCTAATAAAATTATCTGATAAGGTCTGTCTGTTTAATATTTTATTGTAAGGATTTCAATCTCCATCTGTTAAATATTATCATAGAAGGTGGAGAGGAGGTGGCAGTTTGGACCTTTTTTTATTATTTCACACCAAGCAAGGCGATCAATCCATTAATAGGCTTACTGACTGTTAGAGAATATGAGAAAAATATACTATTAATGAGAGAAGACAATAAAAGAACAAGAATTAAAAAGACAGAAGATGACGATTGACATTCAATTAAAATTTTTGTAGATCAAAACAGATTGGGAAGCCAAAGCCGGAAGGGAGTTCCACAAGCGAGAAGGGCGATAGAAGAAACTATTAGCATAGAACTTACGGTTACATCTAGCCAATTTCAACTGTAAAATGTTGAGACCTGGCTGCCAATCTAGTACTGAACTTAAATTTATAAAATCTAGGTAGCGTAGAGGAAAGTTCATCGGAACAATTAGCATGAAAATATTTATTGCAAAGGCATAGGGAAGCTACGTTACGGTAGTGGGGATAGTGACTGAAGCCGAGATGCCAGGTCCGGACCGATAAAATTGCAGATTCATCTTTGCATTTTATCAAGAATCTCGAAAAATATCAGAACTACGTCATATGTGGACTAAGTTCAGGAATTCACTACGGAACAAACTAAATTCCTACATATACATCCATATGCAAAATATATAAATACCCATTAGACATCCCACAGCATTCATTTTTCTCTTACTTAAACCCCTTCCACTCACCTCTCCTAAAATTCTCTCTGTTAAGGTTTAATCTCCCTCCTCCTCATACTTACACTCTCTCTAAATTCTGTTTTTATTTCCGGAGTTTTTTTTTCTGTTTTTTTTTTGAATTTGTAGGTCTGATGAATTGGATCGTATTTATGATTCCAATGGAATAAATTATGACCATGGAATATTAGTGTTTAAGCCTTTTTTATATATATATATATATATATATATATATATATATATATATATATATATATAAAATAAAAAAATATATATATAAAATAAAATAAATATATATATATATATATATATAATAAAAAAAAGAATTTAAAAAAAATATATATATATATAATAAAAATAAAAATAAAAATAAAATATATATATATATATAAAATAAAAATAAAAATTTCATTGTTGGAAGTGTTATTTGATGATCCAAAATCCTTTAAAAAGGATTTTGGTTAAATAAATTATTGTTATGGTACCTTAAAGTGTCTGTTGTTCATTAAATATATATATATATATATATATATATATATATATATATATATATATATGTGCGTGCGTGTGTGTGTGTGTATTAACTTTGAGAAAGCCATATGAGAAGACATCCAGTGAAAAAAGTAGAATTACTAAGTAGAATTGATTTTCGAAGACTAGCATTAAACCATGATGTATCCCAGTGTGTATTTCTGTGTACAAATATACATGCGTGTGCGTATATGTCCTAGATTACACGTGTGTCATCAGTAAAGATGAAGACTTCGTAAATGGATGCCGGCGGACGCGTTATCTTCGTCTTTGTCTATGCTCTTCATATGTTCTGGCTGTGCATGTGATATGAAAATATTTTTTCGTTTCACTGAAACACAACCGGCTTTGCAGACTTGTTTCCGATCGGTGAACAAGATGCCTCACAGCGTGCGAGAAGCGACAATTGCACGTGTGTAATTACTGCGCGTGTCTCGCTCTGGAAATCTGATATGTATTTTTTCCCCTGGGCCCCCTCTTATCAATGTTACCATTCTCTTCGCTAAGGCGTGCCTTGATATGTTTCGCCTTCCCACTCTCCCCCTTCTCATTTCTCTACTCTGTCTGCCTTTCTCTCTTCATATATATATATATATATATATATATATATATATATATATATATATGTATATATATATGTATATATATATATATATATATATATATATATATATATATATATATATATATATATATATATATATATATATATATATATATATATATATATATATATATATATATATATATATATATATATATATATATATATATATATATATATATATATATATATATATATATATATATATATATATATATGAAAAGAATGTAAAAGCATATGTGGTGTTTTGTAATAAAATTGTCTTTGTCTAAAAGTATTTGTTGATTCTTCCGTTTTTTATTATTATTAAAAAATGCATATGAGTTAAGCAAAAAAAAAAATGTCTGTCGACTGCAATTTTAAGAAACGTTAACTCTTTGGGAATTAATAAATTATAGGGAGAGCACTGTAATTAATACCGGCATTTTTATAAACCTATAAGAGAGGATTTTAATAACCCTATAACTATAACTGACTTTTAGTTAAACTACTAATTAATATCCGATTTTATTTTAATTTCTTTAATTTGTTTTGTCACCCCAGTACAGAAACTGCATTGTTTTCCTTCCATTTGTTTGTCCCTTTTTAGTTCAGGTACTTTTTAGGTTAGACACCGTTTTTGACCACTTCTTCGTCTTACTTATCCTCCGAACCCACACACTAATAGCATAAGTCCAAGCATGTGATTTTTATTTTTCTAATCTTTCTAATCTTACCCCCAACGTTACACTCGCCGGTATGTAACCATTAAAACCTTTTGTCTCTACTTCGGTTTACTTTATTATCACATTATTATTTAACCATTCACATAAATGAAAATCGTGGGGTCCAGATAAAACCCCACTACAACAATACCACGGCCATACTTGCAGAAGAGAGGCTTAGGATATTTTTTTAAAAGTATTTTTAATTATGGGGGTCTAGATAAAATCCAACTACAACAATACAAGGGCCATACTTTCTGGAGGGGGATAGTCCCCTCCCAATGTGTTTAAATAAGTATTAACTAAAAAAAAGGTCATTGATTCCAGTCCAGAAAAAAAAACCCCACTGCAACAATACCAGGGCCGTACTTTCTGGATTGGAGGTTTAAGGCGCTATGCCCCCCGCCACGGAATATTTTTAAATAATTTTTTTTAAATAAGTATTTATTCAATTACTATACACTATTGTTTTCAAACAAATAAATTCGATTTATCTAAGTTACAGTTAAATTGTTTTCAAATAATTATTTTATAAAAAAAATGTAGTAAATAAATTAAGTTTTAAATAGTTATTTCTTTTTAAAGAAGCAAAAACTATATAGGTTCATTTCTATTTTTAAAATATTGGGAAGGGTATTATCCCCCAAATACTCACTCCAGAACGGCCCTAAAATCAATTTTTAATCGACTTTTATTTTATAGTTACCGATTTTCCCGGGCACCCCTAAATACACAATTGAAAATCGGAGTATGTATCTTCTAGTACTTTCAGTACTCATTTGTCATGTGCTTTGAAGAAATTTCGCCAAACAAGATGGCGCAGGTTGGCATTGAAAGTTAAATAAAAGATAATTGATGAAGCTTAAAGAGATAATTCGGTTGGAAACTGTACATGTTGTACAAATGGTTTGTAAAGTTCAAGAAAGGTGATTTGAACTTGAAGTTAACTTCAAGAGCTTGGAAATATTAACTCCCCCCCCCACTTAATTAATGTTAGAAATGGAAGAAAAAAAAACTTGTATTCGATCACTGTAAGAATTTCGCAAAATATAGAAGGAGGTTTTAAAGCCGGAACATTTGTTAGAACGAAACATTGGTCAGTGCTGTATCATTTGCATTTCACTTCTACCGAGATATGATGTGCTTTAGCCCGACTGAGCTACAAAGAACTTATCCCATCAGGCCTGGCTGAATATTGCGTTTAAGCGAGATTTTTCTCGCCATATAGCCTCGAAATTGTAACGGGAAAGATCTATGGAAGAACGATTTATTCTCCCATTCTATTTCTCCCATTATGGGCATCATTATATCCCTCATATAATAACACTAATATTTTACAGACTGAACGAAATGGATGAAGGAAAAAGAATGACAAACGTGCTTTGTTCACAGAGAGACTTTTATACTACTAAGATATACACGAATCTCTCTCTTCCTCTTCCTCCCTCCTCTCTCTCTCTCTCTATATATATATATATATATATATATATATAATATAGACTCTAGACTCGTTTTGAAAAACCCTCGAATTTTTGATTTGCTAATCAAATCAATCTCGAGGGAAAAAAGGTTTTAAAAAAGAAAGAGCTACAAACATGGACTTCTGCCGACAAAAAAATCGCACAGATGCAGGTCTGAAACCCAAAAGAAAAAACCCTGATACGAGTAACAACTAACAAAAGAGCTCAATACAACCGTAGAGCAGACCTAGATACACCTAGTGAGCCAGACAAACCTACCTAGGTTTCACCTAAACGGATCGTCAGGGAAAGTATATATATATATATATATATATATATATAAATTCATGAATCATGCACACAAAAAACAAATATAGAGGTTAATGAATTAAATGGCGCAAACAATATAAATGAGATACATCAACCCCGAACCTGTATATGAATGATATGATCCCCGTTTATAAATTCCAGTTGCATAAGGTCTTTTTTAATCTTTTTACAAGCTTTCGTCTGTTCCTACAGACATCATCAGGTATGGAAGTAGATTTTGTTCTTGTTTGTACTTCTCAGTAATAAGGGGACAATGTAATCCGAAAAAATGCTATGAGAAATGTGTTACTGTTTTGGAACGTGTGGAATTGTTTGGATTGCTATTGCTTTTATGTCCATCGACTTTTTCATGTTGAATTGTATATGGTCTATGTTAATTATGTTTTATGAATATGTCCTGAAGATTGTCTATTAGACCGAAACGTCCGACGTTGACATTAAATATTAAAACAGCATAATCGCATATTAGGATTTTTGTTTGTTTTTTCAGTATATTTTTCTTCATATATATATATATATATATATATATATATATATGTTTCCAATTCGGGGAATAATATATCACATATATCTACACAGCGAGCATAATGTAGAGAGAAACGAAAAGAAAGGGTATTATATATAATATGGAGATACTCCTATTTCTGGTGAATCCATATTTAGCACTTAAAATTCAAATGAACCGGATATATCTATGTCACAGGCGAGGACATATTCCACGAACGGGAAACCGCGAGTCTTGTTTTTTTTCCCAAATTGAGGACTGCGAGCTGTAGTTGATTTCTCTTTATGGACATGTAAGCCGTTGGGGAGGCAGATTTAGTCTCTGCTCAGATCATGAAGGATGGCTGGCTAAAGAAAGCAACCTTCCGGTTTGGTTGCTGTAAACGAACTGAATTTGACTGCCGTTATGGTCACTGTATGGAGTGACGACACCGAGCGGCTGTCACGTGAACCATGTGATTTATCTCCACCAAAGGTGGATAATCCCCTTCTGTAACTTTACAAAATGTTCATATTTGCTAAGCTTCGTATCCAGGCGTAAATAAAGTAATGGATTTTTATTTATTAATTCGTCAGTTTTATCGCTTCAAACGTTATTTAAACGTTTAATAGATCGTCATATGTAAGTAGACGCTCCTTTTTTTCTCAAGGACACATGGCACAGGGGATAAAGGCATTAGTTAGATCCAGTGACAGAATCCAAAGAGTGTGAGTTCAATACCTGGTTAAGGTGGTGGAGAACCTGGACAGGGGAATTAACAGGAAATAACTGATAACTGACATCCGGACATCCGTTAGACATGGCACGTGGAACTAGAACAGTCTACCCCAGCGAGCGAAATAAAGGGTTCAGTTCGACATTCCGACCACCTGAAGACGGCTGGAGCGTACAACGGCCGAAACGTTGTTATAAATATGGCAACAAAGATGAAAATGATAGTCCGAGCAATGTAAATAGGGAAAGATGGTGGGTTTTGAAAAAAAAAATGTCATTAATTGAATATTAAATTAATAAAATATGCCATTAATTTAAAATAAACTTCAGCTATTTAAATATCTTGTGTCATATTTGCGATTTGCTTGTTACGAAGTAAAATAAAGTCCTGTAGATGTGTTAGATTTATTGTTTTGCCAGGGTGTGTGTATACTGTGAAGATTTGAAAGATATATTCTACAGTAGAACCATAGACGGTTAATAGCGATCATAAAACAGTGTACAATTAAGTGTCGTGATCAGCCTGTGTTAGAAAATGCATTTTTTTAAAAAGAATGCCATGTAGTACAACAATTTAGATACCTGCTAAGTATTTTAATAGACAGAAAGTGCGACACTGAAATCCCAAGGCGCATTGGGATAGAGAAAATGCCTTCTGAAAGCTAAGCAAATTATTAAGAAACGGAAACATTTCGTTAGAAACAGAGAAAAGAGTACTTAACAGTTACATAATATCAGTCCTTCTATATGGCAGTGAATACTGGATAATCTCCACACAGATAAAAAAAGAGACTTGATTTAACATAAACAGGATTAAACAGAAGGATGCTGAGAATACCATGGACCGAACATGTGAGCAATGACGAAGTTTTAGAGAAAATGGAAACAAAGAGAATATTTATGCGTAACAGAAAGTTGAATTGTTTTGGGCACATGATGAGAAAAGAGGGCCTGGAAACTTTGAAACTCACATGACAGATTGAAGGTCAGAGGAAAACAACTCATAACCTACCTAGAGAGCTTGAGTCTATGGATGGCAGAACAGAGTTTAGAAGGGATAGCAAAAAGATAACATTTATTAAGACCTACGAATGGTATGGAATTGTGGAGTGCCATGCTAGCCAAAGACTCGAAGGGACACTGAAGAAGAATAAGGCGACTCTTCATGATGTAGGCGATAATGACTCTCCATTTTTGTCAATTCTTTAAGATGGATGAATTTACACGAATTCTTAGGAAATATAACGTAATTTGTCTTCTCTTTGACTAGTTGCTACTCAAGGTTAAAGATCTATTCTGTTTTATAACCCGTAGGTGAGAAAGAAAAAGAAAATTTAGAGGATGATGCGTTGGTAGAAATGATGCCGATTTTTCTGACGAACGTTAATGACCACCGCCATTTGCTGGTCATATTACTAAAAGCCATTAAGAGTTTAACTGCTATCTACCTTTTATTATCTCCGTCGAATCAATATTTAGAGACACAGGTGATTCGTTTCTGTTGATTGATTTTTTGCCGTTCGAAATGTTTGTCAGATGTTTTGGTTGGATGGTTTCAAATAGATTTTCGATTTACAGATTGCTTGACTTTGCCAAAACCCTGCGATATGTTTGATTTGTTAATTTGTTCGCGTGTCCTATCAGCAGACAAGCACTGTGAAAAAGGAAAATAATTTCTGTATAAATTTCTGGTCGAACGAGTTATCGAGTGATTTACTTTCGGACGAAGGTCCTCATCTTTGTTGTTATTATGACAATGTTTCGGCCGTCAGATGTCTATAGATCAGGGTCTCTTTAATAAATAAATAAATAAATAAATAACGGCGTCAGAGAGGATCAAACTTGACAGTAGAGTGTTCAGTAGCAAGAAGAAAGCTAAAAGGCAGGCAAAAGAGCTCAAGCGTGACATCAAGGCGGTAGCAACAGAAAAAGTAGCAGGCAAACTATAAGAACATTAATCTCAAGTTCGCAATTCAGAATTTGTTCACGGGACAATATAAAATTAAAGCGTTGGTTCGTGAATTTGATGACATAGTAACTGTGAGTTCAATCCCTGGACTGGGTAGTTGTTATATAGAAATAAAGTGTTGAGTTTGAATATAGATCGCCAGTGGGCAAACGTAGGCGATCCCATTATTGAATTAAGTAGACCTCTTGAGGAAACGCATATATGAGAGGTAGCGTGGGTTTAATTGATCGTTATTTCTATTCTATCCTCTATTACGATACGGATCGCTATTTCTACTCTATCCTCTATTACGATACGGACCACTATTCTCTACTCTAATTACTATACTATTTCTCTGTTCGGATCGCTATACAGATTACTATTCGAGCGAGTATTATCGAGCGAGTACTATTAGTTCGAGTGCTTTTGTTTTGAAATCAAGGAGAGAGGTTGGTCATAATCAGTGAGTCGACAATAAAAGCGAAATCAAGAAAGAGAGAAAGAGCAAATGAGAGAAGAGAAAGAGAAGAGGAGAGAGAGAGAGAGAGAAGAGAAGGGCTAAAGAGAGAAAACAAAAAGGGAATGAGAAAAAAAAAGAGGTCAAGAAAGAGGACAAGAGAAACGAGAGAGAAATAGAGAGAGAGTAGAAAGAGCAAGAACAAAAACGATCCAGAAAGAGAGGAAGAAAGGACAGAGAAAAGAGTGTGAGAAAGAGAAAAAGAAAAAAATAGATAAAAAAAGAGAGATAGAAAAATCGATAAATACGTCGAGAGAAATGAGAGTGCGTGATAAGAATGAAAGGAAGAAAAACATGAAGGAAAAAGAGAGTGTGAGAAAGAGGGCAAAATAATTGAGAGAGAGCGAGAAAAAGAAGAGAGTTAGAACAAACAGCGAGAAGAGAGGAGAAGGTGAAAGAATGGGAAAAGTGCGAACTCATAAAGAGAGATCGATAAAGAAAGTGAGAGAGAGGGGGGAAAAAGAGAAAACAAGAAGAAGAGAGTGAGAAGGGAAAGACTAAGGAAGTCAAAATCAACAAAGAGATCGTGAGCAAAGAGAGAGAAGACAAAGGGAGAGAGAAAAAAGAGGGGTCGTGAGAGAGAAAAGAGAGGGTGCAAAAAGAGTGATCGAAATAGAGCGAGAGTAAAAGAGAAGCGAGTGAGAAAGAAAAAAAGCTACAGAACACGTGATCGATAAAGATGGCAGGAGAAAAAAAAAAGACAAAGAAAATGAAAAAGAAGGAAAGAAAGCGATAAAAAGGAAAAAGAGAAGAATATAAGAGAGAGATCGATAAAAAAAATTAGTAAACTTAGCTTCATCTGGCTCAAGGCCAGAATAATATAGCACTTAGTAAGGATCGAACTCGTAAGGATCGTATATTGACGAATCAGTCTGCCCGACAAACTTGCTGCATATCTTTTTACGGGAGGCGACCTAGATATACAGATGTAGAGATGGAACAAGCGACATCAGTCGATAAAATCCTTTCAACTCTTTTACTTAGTTCGACAATAATCACTGTCATTCATAAATAATGTGATTATAGTAGACCATTTTCCTCGTAAAACAAGTTTTTTTTTCCATTAAATTAATTCCTTCTCTCTCTCTCTCCCTGTCTAGCGTACTTTCAGGATATCGGCGCCATGATTCTCCACAGCTTTCCGTCTTTGTTACTCTCAGTAATTGCTGTTCTTTTACTGACCACAGTTTTTTGTTTATGGCAACTCTTCCTTCATCAATTTGTTCAAATTTGTCAAGTAGGCTTCTCACCGCTTCCCTTTGAGCCTTACGACCATATCACATTAAACACCGGTTCTCGTACAATCACCAAAGATAAGCAACGTCGAACGTGGTCAGTACCGAGATGGGTGATCGTTTTGGAATACGTAAGCTTGGATGTTCGGATGGTGGCAGGGGTCGGCAACTCATCCGTGGGCCGGATCGTGTTATAACGATGGGTCGCGGGCCGGACGAAGGCCATTAATGAAAAATTAAGGAAAATTACATATGCAGACCCCTGTCAACCTAAATATTTAAAACCATAATGAAAATAAACATTGAGAAATCAGAAAAAACAAAAGAAAATCTAAAATTAAAAAACACCTAACAAAAATTACTTTTCCTCAAGGAACGTCAAAATACTTCAAAGTGAAAAAAATCAACTGAAGAGAAAATGGATGAAATTATGACGTGTAGGTTTGAAACTGTTATTGAAAATTGTTCCACAAACGAACCACACACACACACACACACGCATCAAACAAAACCGAAGCACATATACCCATACATACGAGTACAAATAGTTGCAAACATATACACTTACGTACGTACACATGCGGTATCATCCACACATTCATGAGGTATGTATGTATAATGCGCGTATATTTAACTGTCTTTAGATTTCTGCTACCTCGCATGTCAGTCCCTCCCTGGCCTCTTTTCACTTTATTGTTCCTTTCGCTTCTGTTATCTTTTAATGTAGCCAAGGGTCATAACAAATATGTATCCATTATTTGACATTAAACGTAGGCAATGCAACTTGGTAAAATAAGCCTCATGAACGGTAACTGGCAGATAGTCTAATATTTTTAGTGCACTGAGATGTGTAGACATTCTATGGAAAATGGCATATAACAAATTTCATTTGAAGGTCGTCTCTCATGTTAAAAATAGAGTCATTGGTAATCAGGCTCGCTGGCCGGTCAAAATGCCTTCGCTAGCCGGATCCAGCCCGCGGGCCGTAGATTGCCGACCCTTGATGTAATGGATAACGGTTAGGTTTTAGAAATCGGAGATCCATGATCGCCAACGTCCTGACTGGACACAGTACATAGATGAAGAAGAAATATTGCCATGACGAACGTTGACAAATGTATCACATGTAAAGAAATATTCTAATGAAACTATTGTATCGTCCGGTTCACACTCCTCCCCGGTCTTTTGAAAAGTAGAGATTTATCCCTTGTTTTCTGTTTAGGATTGGGTTTCCGGTTCCCTCAAGTCTTCTCATTCTTTTTCATTAGCAGTAGGCTCTTTCGTCTTAGTGGCATTATTGCCTTGCTTGGAGCGAATTGATTAAATAAAAAAACAAATTACCGGCTTTTGTATTTGTTATAAAATGTCATACTCCTTCAGAGTGTAGGCTCTCCACAGAATCTTTGCTCTCCGAACTGTCATGTCTTCTTGGGAAAGAATAGGAATGTAATTTGTCTTCTCCACAATCTGTAATCTAGAAGTGTTCTTCACTTAGACACACTGCCACCCAATGCTAAAGAACCCAGGCTATCCTATTTAGGTTTAGCTGGTGGGTTTCAAGCTTTTTTCCCGAGATCATTTGTGTGAAAGAAAACACAGATGATCAGGCTGGAATTCGAACTCGGTTCGTTGATTCCATTTTCCGCTCCGATAACCATAAAGCCACACGGATAATCATTAGGATTTGAATACTAAGGCATAACCGGTGGGTAAATCAGTCAATATCAAACACGGGAGACGAGAGAAACGAGCTTGCATACAATCAGTAAGCGTCATTGTCATTTATTAAATTCGTTTGCCTAACAGCATCTAACCATTTCGGCATTATATGGATTGATAGGCTGTAAAACAAACCAAACCATCTTTTTTAAGTATCTGCTTGAGCAAGCATGAAGGCTGATCGAAAGAAATTATTAATTCGTAAAGGCTGGTTATTTTATTAATTTATGGATTTCCTTTAAATATGTCAACGCGGAAATGAAATGGGTTCCATTAGAGCAGTTATTCGTAACCGCTGGGTGGCGACGCCAGCCTTTTTGCAATATCCTACGTTAAATAAAAATGTTTTATTAGTTTTTATTGCAATTTTCTACTTATTTATGTGAATTACGTTTCTTAACTCTAAATAACATCAAAAATAAGAAGCAAGAAAGACTACACTCAACTGAAGAAGAAATGAGGGTCTGTTTATTGTACATTCGACTAAACATTGAAAAAAATTGTGAAAAAAAAAACACCAGGCACATGTTTCATAATAAAAAAGTGCACAAATATACTGCTGCCATATATGGTCTAGTGCTCCCGCTGTTCATCTCGAGGTCATAGACAAAATCCAGAGACGGATATGCAATGTGATAGGTCCTAATCTGCCATCTCGTCTACAGTCAATTTCTCAAAGACGTGATGTGGCTTCACTCTGCCTTTTCTACAAATATTTTCATGGCAACTACTCTGACGAGCTATTTTCATTGGTAACAAAACTGCATGAATTTAAGCGTGCTACTAGGTTGGCATCTCGGTTCCACACTTTCACTGTCGAAAGAGTTTAATGCAACCGCCTCTTCTACTCCAACAGCTTTCTTCTCACGCCCTTCCCGTCAGCGGAACTCCCTTCCTTCTACTTGCTTCCCTGACAGCTATAATCTTCAAATATTCAAATGTAATGTCAATCGACATCTTCTGATGCCTTGATCTTGATCCCCGTCCTTCGTTTTATCCTTTCCTGAACCCCCCCCCCTTTACTCTTGCTCTCTGAAACCCCTTGCGTGCTAGTGGCACTCCCGCCTTGCTTGGGCTGATATGTTTAAAACAAAGATTCAAAAGACGAAGCAAATTTGTAATTCATGTTACCTTTCTTATTTCAAAAGACGAATCAATTTTGCAAGCTTTATTTTCCCACATTCCATATAGTGTACACAAGCATTTATAAATGCATGCATAAATAAATAAATAAATTACGTATATATGATGATCGCGTATGTCGTGCACATATGTATACACACAAATATCTATCTATCTATCTACAGAGAGAGAGAGAGAGAGAGAGAGAGAGAGAGAGAGAGAGAGAAGCAGGGTTGAGTAATGGATAGCGGCTTGGATTGAGGAATCGGAGAGCCGAGTTCGAATTCCAGTCGAATCCATTACATTCACTTACGTGCTAATACCCTTGGGAAAGGTATGAATCTTCTTCTTCTCCCTCCAGCTATGGGTAAAATAGTAGGGCAGACTGGATTCTATAGCCTTGGATGGCAACTGGTCTAGGAGAAGAACAACTCTGAATTCAAAACCTGCGCAGAGTCGTTTGGGAACCTTGTGGCACTTAGTGCATCAGGTCTCTGTATTCGTCCCTTCAAAAAGTGTGGATGGTCCTGCACGAAGCCTTCACCACTATAATCAAATCTCATGTGTCGGGCTGTCGGTTTCCTGGAAACGGATCTGCTTGATCCTCATACGTCGAGTTCGACGGGATAGTCGACTATATATATATATATATATATATATATATATATATATATACAAACACGTATACAAGAGAGTGTTTTTCTGATTGCTACTCGCACTTCCCGACAGTGGAACTCCCTTCCTCTTAATTGTTTCCCTGATAGCTATAATCATCAAATATTCAAATGTAATGTCAATCGACATATTCCGATGCCTTGATCCTGATCCCCGTTCTTCTCTATGTCCTTTACTGAAGCACCCTTCCTTAATCTTGCTCTCACTCTCTGTAACCCCTTGCGTGCTCGTGTCACTGCCGCCGTAAAACACTTACAAGTAGTTGCATAGAAATATTGAACTAAAGTAGGTTCTATGGTTTGATAACATTTAAATGTATAACCTTTTTTTTTTTTGCTAAGTGTGCTATTTTCATTTGTTCCTAGGTGTGCCGTTGCTTAAAAAGGTTGAGAAACACTGCATCAGTGCATATTTCTCGTATTTCCACCACGGCTGCAATTACTTCAATATGCATAACACTGCAAAACATTTGCTACGATTGGGAATCTGACGTAATTTCCGACCTTGGGTGTTCATGCCATCTTTTCATTTTGGAACAACTTGGGAAGTGAGGAGGTTGTATTGTGTGCGTGTGTGTGTGTGTTTTTTTTTCCACAAATTTCAGACAGAATATATTTGTAAAAGGATAAAATGAATAAAAACAAAAGGACAACTTATCTAGGGATTTTATTTTGCGGCAAATATTTCCATGCAAGGGTAAAACCGTTATTGGTTTTTCAAAAGCTTTTTGATATAGAAGTGCTCATGAATATATATCAGGTTAGTGGAAATGTCAAGCAAGTTCATGGAGGTGAGGTAATACAGTTCAATGCCTAAAACGAAAGGGGATTTTCCTTTCATATGTTTATGTATGTAAATAAATACTTACCACAAAGTAAAATCCTTACATTTGTCTTTCTAAAGTTCCTCAGAGGATGAAACACGTCGGCTAAGAGAAGTTTTTTTTTTTTGTCTTTTGTATATATATATATATATATATATATATATATATATATATATATATATGGTTGGTGAATTAAAATTATGGCTATGCATAACTTGCAAAAGGTTGATAGATCGTAAAAAAAAAGAACCAAGTCACTCACTCACTCAATTAATCAATCAATCCTGACCCAACATAATCTTCCTTTTTCATTCACTGCCATTCTACTAAATTTAGCACCTATCGATCTACACCTCTACAATTTATTTTCCGAAGGCGTACAAGGTGTCTTCACTGGCATGTAAAACGTTTGGCCCCAACCTCCTTGGTAAATTAGTTACTTTTACGAATTTTACCTCCAAATCGAGATTGTTTAGCAGCATTCTTTTTTCCGTACATTTTATGATCTTTGAGGGCCAGTAAACAAGTTGCTGCATATTAGTTAATACTGTATGGTGGATAGCCCTGGGTATGACGATAAATTACATCCGGCAGCAAGGCTTCTGCTCGGGAGAGTGTTGGTTTTGAGGAGCATAGAACAACATCTTAACTATAGTCGTTCCCATGTCCACTCTGACCCGGGGTGGTAGCACCTGTTAGGGTCCAAGCTATAGGCAAATAGTAAAATCCCAAACAAAAACGAAACACCATGAAAGTATAAAATACATTTTTCTAGTAAAAATACCAGCAACTGATTATTATAAATAAATTACCAACAATACCTATTTATAGTAAAATTACTTATATTTATCTGTATAAATGCGTTCAAAATACATTTAATTGAAGCCATAAAATTGTGTTAAAGATATTTAGAGTCCGGCTTTAAATAACCCATAGAGATGTTCATATGTCGCTAAACAAAATCAACTAAACCAAGTGTATTGTTTATGGACGATTGTGTATCTTCATTATAGTGATGCAGAAAATGGCCAATTCTGTTTTTGTGTTTCGTTTCTTTGATTTTTTTCTTTTTTTTTTTTGCAGTTGTCAGTGTTCAAGTCGAGATAAAAACCATGTTGCTGATTTTCAAGATGTTGTGGTACGATACACCTAATTTACATAAGTGGAGTACCGATCATATAAATATGGGTTGGTACCGGAAGACGGGGGAAAAGAGTTAGAAAGTAAGAAGAGATCGAATCGAGAGACTCTGCCCGACTGCGATTAAGTCAACCATTCTGCAGGAACAGTCTTCCCAAGAATATACCAAAACTAACTGTAAATATTGTGTACCTTTTCCTTGTTTCAATACATTTTGTTTACGTACATTTTGTGTTGTATTATTATTATTCCTTGCTTATCCAAGTTTCAACACAAGATAAGTAATACTTTTTCATTTGGGTTATTAATACAAAGCAATCTCCCCCCATCCAATATCAAACCAATTTGGTGGATTTTGATACTTTAGTAACAAAATGACTCATTGAAACACTCAGATTTTGTTCTTTGCGAGCCGACAATAAATAAACTTCAGCTATTTAAACATTAAAAGATATATATCTAGCTGCAAGTACTCTGATTCAACTTTCTTTTAATCCAACCAGCATTTGCTCAAATACCTTTTGAACATCTGACAGAAGCTTAGATGTTTAGGAAGACTGTATAGCGTCCGCCTATCAAGGTGTTCTGTTTTTATTTCCACTCAGTCCTTGACTTGTATTACACAAAGCAAATAAGACAAATTCTGACTTCTTAAGGACCAGTTGTCATCCAATGACAAGTTGCCCTACACGCAAGCCTCTAGTGGCCCGCTGACGGACCGCCGATGGCAACGATAACAGGTAATGAAGAGACTCGAAGGGACAGAGATGTGTTGTTTTTTTTTTTTGCTTTTGTTTTTTGAGCATTCAACCCCAAGCAAGACGGGAAGCCACTAGCACGCAAGGGGTTACTGTGTGTTGGAGCGAGGGCAAAGAGGGGCGATAGAGGAAAGGATGAAGAGAAGGTTAGGGGATAGATCAGGGCATCTGGAGACGTCGATTGACTTTACATTTGAATAATTGGAGATTATAGCTATCAGGAAAACAAGAAATGGGGAGGGGGTTCCAGAGGCGAGAAGTGCGAGACATGAAGCTATTGGAGTAGAAAAGACGGCTACATTTAACAGTTTCGACAGTGAAAGAGTGAGAGCGAAATGCCAGCTTAGTTGAACGCTTAAATTCATGAAGTCTGGGAACCAGCGAAAGCAGCTCATCGGAGCAGTTACCATGAAAGTATTTGTAAAAAAGACAGAGGGAGGCAACGGCACGTCTGTGAGAGAGCGGCTGCAGACGAGATGACAGATCAGAGCCAATTACATTGCATATCCGTCTTTGGATTTTATCAAGGACCTTGAGACAATTAGAAGGGGCTCCAGACCATATATGGCAGCAATACTTCATGCAAGGGCGAATGGTTGATTTTTAGATTTGAGCGGTGGACGAAGGTATTGACTCAATGTATTTATTTCATCTCAGGTCAGCAGTCAATATGAGACCGAGCAGTCGCAAAGAGGTGCTCTCGTGGAGTTGAGCGTCAGACATTCTAATTGGAAGACAGGGATCGTTCTCTATGGTGAGTAATAGAGAGCAGTTTTGTTTTTGAGGCGTTAAAGTTAACTAGCCAATTCCTGCCCCAGTCCACAACCGATTGGAGGTCCTTTTCGAGACAAACGGCCAGGTTAGTTTTGTCGGCGACACTAGATTTGTTTTTGAGGCAGGAGTAAATAGTAGTGTCGTCTGCATAGATGCCTACTTGGGAACCTATGACATCAGGAAGATCGTTGATGAAGATGAGGAACAGAGTAGGGCCTAGGGTGGAGCCTTGGGGAACACCTGTGTTCGTGGGATAGGAGCTGGAGGAGAATCCATTGAGAACGACCTTCAATGTACGGTTCGACAGGAATCATTGTATTAAGTCGAATAATTGACATGTAATTCCATAACCCTGAAGCTTGTGAAAAATGTCGGCATGCCAAACCCTATCGAACGCTTTGGAGATATCATGAGCCGCGACACGACCTTCTCTGTTATTATGAAGTGCTTGGTAAACAATTTCAGTTATGGCCGTCAGCACATGAGCTGTAGAACGGGCAAAGCGGAAACCATATTGCTTGTCGGAGAGCAGATTATGGGATGTAAAGTGCTTAACCACTTCGGCGTTGATTAAAGCTTCAAAGACTGTACCGAAGAGTGGTAAAAGACTGATAGGACGGTAATTAGAAGGGTCAGAAGGGTCACCAGAGTTCTTAGACAGGAACAACGAATGAGGACTTCCAACAGAGTGGAAAACAAGATTCATTGAGGCAGTAGTTATATAATTTGGAGAGGGCAGGTGCCAGTTCAGGCGCACATTTCTTCAGGACAATGGCTGGTATCCCATCTCCACCACTAGCCTTGTGGGGGTCTAATTTAGAGATGATGCCCAGAACCAATGACGGGGTTATGTGCAAGTCGTTCAATTGAGCCTCAGTTCGAAGCGGGAAATCGGGTGTGGGTACACCGGAAGAGTCGAGCGTTGAACTGAATGAGAATTTATCGAGCAAAGCATTTTTTAACAGACAAACCTTAATAATGTCATGGTCAGAGCATGTGAGCAACGGGGAAGTTTTAAAGAAAGTGGGAGCTAACAGGATATTCGTCTTTGACGTTCCGTGTCCCTTCAGGACGTTGGCGATCATGACTCTCCACAATTTCCTGTCCTTTGTCGCTCTTAATAAATTTTGTCTTTTTATTATCTCTCCTAAACTTTGATCCTCTATCCATTTACTCAAGGTAGGTCAGTACTGTTTTCCTCTGTTCCTCTTGCCTTCAATCTGTCCTGTGAGTATCATGTTTTCCAAGCACTCTTTCCTTGTTATGTGCCCTACAAATTTCAACTGTCTCTTCCTGATGTTGACTATAAATGTCCTTTTTGCTTCCATTTTCTCTAAAACTTCGTCTTACTCACATATTCAATGCAAGGTATTCCCAGCATCCTTCTGCAGAAGCACATTTCTGTTACTTTAAGTCTCTACTTCATCTGCAAAGAGATTGTCCAGCATTCACTGCCATATATGAGGACTGGTATTACATAACAGTTCAGTACTCTTTACTTTTTCTTTGTTTCTAAGGATTTTTTTTTGTTTCTTAATACATTGTTTTAGATTCTGAAAGGCATCTCTCGCTATCCCAGTGTACATTCAGATTTCAATGCCGTACTTTCCTTCCTCTGTTAAACCACTCCCCAGATATTTAAATCGTTATTTTTTTTTTTTAAATTTAGTCTCTCCAATTTGTAATTTCTATTTTGGGCTATTCCTTTTGCTAACAATAATACATTCCGTCTTCTTTCAACTGATGTTTAGTCCTTTCTTCTTTCTTTCCTTTACTACCTTCTGTAAGAGTTCTTGTAGTATTTTTTCCCTGTCAGCTAGCAACACTTTGTCATCTGCATATCTTATGTTCTTAAGATTATGGCCACCAATAACGTATCCTGGTAAGACTTCTAATTCTCTTAGAATCGTCTCACTGTATAGGTTGAATAAGTTCGCTGGGAAGACATCTTTGTCTTACACCCCTTTCTAGTTTTGTATATATACTGAACTCATTTCGTCCTGGGGATGACGATAAACTACATCCAACAGCAAAGCCTCTGATCAGGTTTTGAGGAGCGTGGAACCAACTCTTCATTGCTGGTGTTCCCAGGTCCACTCTGACCCGGGGTGGTAGTATCTGTTAGGGTCACAGCTATGGACAAATAGTTAACCCTAAACAGGGGTGAAAGCACTATAAAAATAGGTTTTAGTACCAGAAATACCGTGTCAAAAAAAAACAAAACAAAAAAAAAAAACTATTACCAGCAATAAGTTTTTGAAGGAAAAAAATTATTACCAGCAATACATTTTTGAAAAAAAAAGAAAATATTACCAGATATATATTTTTGAAAAGAATATTACCAGCGGTACATTTTTGAAAAAATATATTACCAGCGATACATTTTTGAGAAAAAAAATATTACCAGCGAAACATTTTGGAAAAAAAATATAAATATTACCAGCGATACATTTTTGAAAAAAAAAAATATTACCAGCGATATGTTTTTGAAAAAAAAATATTACCAGCGATATATTTTTGAAAAAAAATATATTACCAGCGATACATTTTTGAAAAAAAAAATATATTACCAGCGATACATTTTTGAAAAAAAATATATTACCAGCGATACATTTTTGAAAAAAAAATTATGACCAGAAATAGATTTATGAAGGAAAAAATATTGGCAACAATACAAATTGTCGGAATGAAATAATCGACTGAGGTTGATATGCCGTAAAACAAACCAAACCAAACCAAACTGATCCCATTATCATTCGTTGAAGCTGGTTTGATGCCATTATAAGTTCTGGTTAATTCTAATATCCTTCCTAAATATAACAAGGTTACCTAGAAGTGCCAACATTTTTTGTGACGTTCTTTGTCAAACGATTTTGCCTAATCTATAAAACACAGATACACATAAGTATACTTACACTTAAAATCAGAAGGACAAATTTGACATTTCTGCGCACATAATGAGGAAAGAAGACTTGGAGAATTAAGCACTCACAGGACATATTGAATGCAGAGAATATAGAGAAAACCAGCGAGTAACCTTATTTACACTATTTGCATTCGGACTATTATTCCACATCTTTGTTGTTGTTATCGAAACGTTTCGGTCGTTGTGCCCTCCGGCCTTCATCAGGTGCATATCGAAATGGGTAACTTACAGGGAATTCTGAACCTACGGGCGTAAACTGTTCTCATTTCAATGGCCATATCTAGGGATATCGTTCTCGTTCTTAATTTTAGTACTGCTCAGTTACTGCTTGCTCGTTTCCACGGAGTCCAAGTACACACTTCCCGGTTTGGAGTTTGAACACTCAATTGCTATTACCAAATTTACGAACCAATACTAGGCTATTGCAAACATAACCTGTTCAAAGACTACTGTTAACCGTTATCTTCCCCACGTATCTCCATAAACTGTTCCTCTTAATCTGTAACCCTCTACCTTGAGTGGTTCTCTGGCCTTGTACAGAGCGAACATTATTGTAAAACAAATATGTCTCGTCAATTGGAAGGGAAAGTCAGTAGGATCTGTCAGTAGTTTTAATAGAATTATAATTATTTGAAAGATTGTAGCAACATTTCAGCAGCTGCTTCCCACGAAGATGCTCCCAAGAGGATGCTTCCCTAATCACTACAGCATAATCTGTTCAGAGCTACTGTTGATATCTTTCCCACATAACTCCATAATCTATACC